>JAGVSQ010006078.1:0-16828 GCA_022683975.1 Rhyacophila evoluta
GGTCACCAACCAATATTCTGTCAAGACTCATATATGAGTCCACGGTCGTTAAGCTATCAATATATATTATTTGTAAAAAAAATATTATCTACTAGTAAATATGACGGTTATACACTACGCACAAACAAAGGTTAAAATGAATTATTCTGTAATACTATAAAATAATGCCGCCAAGAATATATAAAATATCCTAGATGCTATTTATGTAGCCAAATATACACAACACTTTAGCTTTCTCTTAAATGTATTGAATAAAATATAAAGAATACTTCAGTAACTATTATGACACAAAAATGTCCTTTTTAATCTTTGAAGATCATTTTTTTCTATAATATTATAATATATCACTCTAAAGCTGTTACAAATTAAATCAAAGAAATAAACAAAAATTATTTTCGCTCTCCTAGAAAATGGCCAATTTCGACATACAAAATCATATTGTGGGAGTGCAATATATTAATATTGAAGCCTCTATAATTGTGTTCTGAAATATTGGTTTTCTGATCATGTCCTCTGTAAATGTAGATCAAGTAGATCTCCTCGATGCGAAGATATACATTGGTAGATTGTTCTTCATAATAAAGCGATCGCTTAATATTGTACAAATAGTCTAATAACTGTTACGTTAGTGACTTCACACAGTAAAACTCTTAAAACTCACAAAACGTGATTCACTTACTGAAAAACAAATAATACTGATTTGCTTATTCTGCATAAAAATATTTGTCATGAACTGATGTCATTAAGATTTTAAAAACATTTACAAAATTGTCATTTTTTAAATATCAATTATTCTAAAAAATAGATTACTATAACAGAAAGTCTACTTGCAGGTGCCTTAGTTATTATGTAAAAAGATCTTTGATCATTTAGTATTAGATGCTTAACTTCTGCTTTATAGGCGAAAATTATATATTTGGGTAAGTTCCAAGGAGTACATAATTGATCTATTTAAGAGGTAATACCTTATAATTACTCGGAGTAAATGAATTGGGAATAGATTACATAACAAAAAAAAGAAATGAAATAAATATAAGTTTAAAGGACTGTTTAAGGGTTTTTCACAAAACCTGTTACACTAAAAAGTAATTATTCAATCCCACAGTACCGTTGCCTAACATATCTGAGATGTATCAGTTAGTCACTTAGTGTGTTAACCAAAGTGTGTATCCGGTAAACATTATTGTTTATTTCCGCCACATACTTTGCCTAAGTGTGGCGTACATATTACCGTTGTTTTAATTATAATCGCTGTTCTACACCGCTGAAGAAAAGCGAACGTTTTCTAAATTAGTATATTTTAGTTTTTCGCTTTCAAGCTCGTTCGCATGGTAAAACAGTGAACTTTTCTCTGACGTCTGTTCCACATGCATTGCATAATTCATTGAAAACTTACTTGCGATTCCCATGGCGTGTTTTTGCGTTTAATAAAACTGGCTTTTATACTTAATGCATTCTTAATATCTATTATAGACAGTTCTATTATAATAATTCCTAGGATGGAAACTGTCTATTAATAACTCTAAACATACTGTCACAGTGCTTTGCCGCTAAGACGTCTCAGGTTGGCTTTGTCAAAAAGCCAATATCTGACTCTGGTTGTCTAGAACATGATGCTAATCATGTAATGTGGGAATTTCCAAAATGTATACGGAACAGTAAGAATTACTCAAGGCGTTCCAATTAGCTGTTGGAGCCATTGGGTGATTTGACCTGCTTTGACATTGACTTTGGTGCTTGCTTTGCTTTGTGTAGGTTCCCATCGTTATATGATTTTTTTTACATAATTCTTTAAATAAATGTTTTTATTTAACTTCAGAACTTCCATGGCAACCTCAGTCTTCGGTAATATAATATGTATTTATACGGGAACATTCACATTTAACAGAATAGATATTTTCTCTTTATCATAGTTCGGGATACGCCTGATTAAGGTGTAACATGAGACGGCTGGATGGTGAACACATTTTGTAGCCAAAGAATACGCTCTCAATCTGCCTAGTGAAAGTTTTTATTATTGTTTAACTTCGTTATACTGACGAATATGAATTCAATATGCACCTATTCGAGTATGTTTATACTATACATTGTAGCTTGTGTTGACAACTTCGGTCTGATTGAAGCCAACGTACTTATTTAATTGACTTTATTACTCTCAACAATGAATAGAATTCGTCGTAGGTTATACAATACATTCAGATCTCCATTCATGTTGAAATTTATTATATATACGCTACGTGCAGTGTTTATAGATAAAATAAAATATATTCGGCCATGACGAATGCTTCTACAAACTTTGTCATCGGGTCTTTAGATTTATATTTTGTTGTACTATTTAATAGTATTAAATAGTTATTACATTTAAATTATAAATAGTATAACTTGATTTGTATTTATGTAGTTATAGCCTCCAAAATTATTAGAATATCATTTTAAACTATCAAGTTATGAATCTTTTGGCATAAACAATTTTGAATCACTTAATATATTTTCCTTTATATTATATACTTCAAAATTTGTTCCCAACGACTTAGATAATATCTCAATGTCTAATACCTCTTGGTGTCCTTTGTCATTAAACTTTATCTAAAATACTGGCTTGAGATTTTGGAAGCAGACTTTGGTGTAGTGAATTAGTTCCTGAACGTAATAAATAAAATACACTGATTATTAAATGAAGGCCTTTAAAATTTGTAAATGTTAATAGTTGAAATAGTTTTTGACTTTAATACTTGCATTCCCCTCCCCACCCGCCACATCTCCACGCCCGTAATGCGGGAGTCTACCATGGGCGTACACGAACGTGAGGCGCTCTTCATAAGTGCCAGAAGTGTCACAGGAGCAGCTTCCTAAGACCTTGGTTGGCGTGCACTAGAGTGTGCGTGCTTCCTATTCTAACTAATTATACCCTGTTAAAATGCGTTTGTCTGCCCTTACTGGAGGCGTTCCACCGCTCTGCCAGGCATTTCATACTATTGATATTTATTATAATCTAAATTAAATATAAATTATTGACGCGCTGGAATATTGTATCAAAATCAGCGAAAACTGCAATTTTAATTCTGATTTTGATCAATGTCTGCTTCGAACATGGAGCATATGATATTTTAGTGGTTTTTTGTCCTAATTTTTTTCGTATTATTTATTCATGGTCTAATGATTTATATATCGGTGTTAAATCTGCCATGGGGTGACCATTCGATGGCTAATATTATAATTTGAAAACAATATATTGCGCGGACTATGTTGATGTTGGTGATATCTCCTGCACTCGCAGGTGGCTAGCGGTACGCGTGCGCGAAGGACAGGTGCATAATCTTATACATTCTACCATTTTTTCTTCTTTTTGTAAACAATGCCGATTATTGTTTTCTGTGTAGATAATTTAGATGATTTTGAAACATATTCGGTATTCAGAACACAAAGAAAAAGACGTCTTACCGTAAGCAGCTGACCTTTGTTATTTGTGACCACATTTTTCGACTTATTCAATACTGGTCAGTCAGTTTCTGATCACTGTCAGCGAAATCAAATACATTAGTTATATTTTTTTAGTCCAGAGCATAGAATTAACCTGCCAGTAGTCTGCCAATACTAAAGATTATTGATGTGCTTAACAAAATCACCTCTATTATTATTATATTATTTTCCACTCGAGTGAGAGTGTTAGATGGATTATGTTTAATAAACATTTGGAATAAGCCCTGCTTAACTTTCTAGATAGACTCTTTTCCTTCTATTTCTCAAATTTTCTCATAATTTTTACTTGCTTTATATATTTTAAATGTTGTCTTTTATAGTAAATTGTTACGTGTGTTATGAAGGTTAATACGTGTTCAATGCAATGAAATTGAATTCGGTAGACAAAAGTGATTATTTATGCCATGGTATGTAGATTTTTTTTTAATTTTCTGATTCTATTTAATTGTTACTTCGACGAGTTATCAAATTGGTAAACGAATTAGCTTTTGAGTCGTTCGATATCGAAGGCTATTTAAAAAAAATGAAAGATTCGTCAAGAAGTTTTCGAAAAAGGAAATTTTCGTATATTGAAGATTCGTATAACATATAGAATTGATTGAATTAAAAATATTGTTGTAACATACTCGTATATATAATGAATGAATGTAATACATACAACTTTGTCAATCTACTTTAAAATATTTTAAAAATGAATAAAATCGGTTAATACAAAAATAACAATCAAATAGAATAGAAATGACACTTTCCAAATTTAATGGTTATTTATACAATGTCATGTATTTTTTTCTATTTATGAAACACTTCGAGGGAACGTGATGTACACGTAATTTCACCTGACCGATGATTACATACTTGATGATTTTCAGTTTTATCAATAAATCATTTCACCAAAGAATGAGTTTACACATTTTTAAAAACACTAATCATACGTCATTGTAAGAATTTAATCTTTATTTTATAAGATAAATACTCAATCAATAATGTCAATCATTTTTAAATATTAGTTCGTCAGAGATCGCATACAGATTAGATTGTTTAATATTTGCACCAGATTATATCCTGTATTTTTATTTAAATAATTGATTGCGGAAGATAGGAAGTATAAAATAATGTTTATCTTGATTTATTAAAAAAATATAAGTTGATATATATTAATAGATTATCAAAATATTATAATTATAGATTATTAAAAGCAGGCGTCAGAGGTTTATTTTTAAATAAATAACGGATTATTTTCATTATCAGAATATGTTTGATAATCACATTTAAAATTTGAGAAAATTGTTTTATTACTTTTGTAAATGATGTTAAAATATGTTGGTTTGGTTAAAAATGCATTTTAAAAATAACATTCCCAGTATCTTCTTGTTTTTATATCAAAGTTATACATTCTAAATTATTTAAAATTGGTAAAATTCCATATGTGAAACACATATGTATATCACATATGGAAGTTTACCAGTTTTAAATGATTTAGAATTTAAAATCAATTTCCATCAAGCACCATCAGTCAAAAATATTAAAGTTATATATAAATTATATTTAATAAAGTATGAATAGAACTGAAAATAAGAATACATAATAAATAATTAGGATTTATCAAAAAATCTAAGTAAGACAATTAAAATTAAAATACAAATGCTTGGTAATTTTCCTGCATGCTAGTATAATGTAATTACAAATCATAATAATATATATCCATATGAAGATATGCACAGTATGGAGACTTTACCTTCATAGATTATTTTCCTAGTATATTGGATGTCGGTCAATCGCTCAAGTTATTCGGAATTCAGTCCTGCATATTTGAATTTAAAGAAATTTCACCTGTTGGATTTCAATCTGTAATCTCTGATACCGAAGTGTTCGCGCTTACCAATTGACCACCTAAACGACTCTATATATAACATAACTAACTATTGACACTTGTGGCAATCATTAAATACATATGTATGCGATTTACATTTTGATATAGTTGTCAGTTATTTAAAAAGTTCTTTACTATACATTTATGAAATTACGAATGCCTTTAGAAAAGCGAGCTTTTATAACAAACACGTAACTATGAAAAGTTATGCATATTTGCGGGCTGTAGTAGCTTTCAACGCTGTAAAAAGTAGTTACTTCATATTATAATTATATCTCTATCACACCTTGCAATATTATTCCAGTATTTTTTAAAAGTTAGAATCTTCAAATAAAAACGTAAAATGCTTATATGAGCACAGCATTTTATAATATTTTACAAATATACATAATTATAAATTTGATATTATTATTTAGTTAGTATTGATTGTCATCTTGCGGTTAGAAGTTGGGCACGAGTTTCAGATTCCAATGGCTTAGTGAGGGGGTGAATTCTTTGAATCAGTTTGTTCCAAATCCAGTTTTTCAAACAAAAAAAAACAACAACTACATGATTAATATTTTTGACTGATGTTGCTTGATGGAAATTGATTTTTAATTCTAAATTATTAAAAACTGCTAAACAGAGGTTTCATATATGGAAGTTTACCAATTTTAAATATTATAATTTAGAACAACTACATAGTTTCAATACCTACAATCACAATGAATATTACAAATTTATTATAATATTTGTAATATTCATAAATTTTATAAGTATATGGTAGTTGAATACAATGATCATGATCCTAGGCTTTCATTGTACTTAAAAATCGAATTTAGTTTGAACCCAAAAAAATTTTTTTTAATGAACAATTATTGCAAGATTCCAAAACAATTTTTCTCATAAAACATTAACGAAAGAGAATGTAGTTTATCACTGAAAAAGCAGTGCATGTACTATATTATTAGTTTTCAAATAGTCTCCTCGGTAGCATAGTTGGTAGCGTGCGCGTCTAGCAACCTGGGAAATGCGGGTTTTTTTCTATATGATATTAATTTCGCAATAACACTCTTTCTTTACATCTCAAACCAATACGTATTATCTTCATATATTTTTCATGATATATCCATTTATTTTCTTTTATAACAGTTTATATAGGTAAAACTGATGTCATCTTTAAATTATATCTTATATCCTTGGTCTGCTTCCATGAATCGATCGCGATATTTATTCACGAGTATCTAATAGTATGTTAAGTATCTATGGTACAATCCAATTAGAAACAGGTCCCCTGCAAAGCTATGCCTCACACATGTTGTTAGCGACAGCTGGTGTTTGCCGCATCTCGCAACTTGCAACCTGCCGTCGACTAACAGCGCATATTCTGGCCAGTTGCAATTCTACGGTCTACCCCTCAATAAATTTTATTTAATACCCATATTATATATATATTTAATTCACTGGCAACTTTGCATTCTAGAAATCGTGCTAAAGAATTGTATATGTAACTATTCTTCTTAATAGCTTATAACTAATTTCATATACCTCTGTCTTTTTCACATTTAATCATACATATTTATATACATATATCAAGATAGGTTTCGTTGATTAAGACATTTTCAACTGAACGCAAAGCATCAAATTATTGTTAATAACGTCCCACCAGATAAAATTGTTTATATGATATGTCGTTTAAAGAGAAATAATTATTTATACGCACGTGAATGCCTTGAACTTACATTTGTATGTTCCGAACGTGTTAATTAATAAATGAAATGAAAAATAAACGAAATTAGTCAATGTCATGCTGGATATTACCTTTTTTATATTTACGATGCAATTTTATAAGATTTTGGTCGTTATCCATACAATTATTTTATTTTTTAAATATAATGATGCCTAGAAAAAAATATACTTCTGCTTTTATAAGAATATATAATAGTGTGACAGCAGATATAATCACTGGTAGAACGTATCTTCTTTAGAGCAACATTATCAAGATATCATATATTTGGTAATGATTTACCAGTCTGAAGAAGCGTCGACAACACTGATAACATAACGCAATTGAATTTAATATGCTTACTTAACTGGTGTATAATGAATTTCTACTAACGGTTAAAAGTAGAACAAAATCTATCAACAATTTTCCTATTTACTTTGTAATGGAATATACCATAAGAATGTACACATTTTAAAAGGTTCTGAAATTGTTTTGCAAAAAATACTTCTTTTTAATTTGAACTTTCTAACACGTGGCGTGATGGTGATAATCAATACATTTTTTTCAAAAATATTATATAATATATATATTGTTATGCCCGAAATTAGATGCTCGTTATCAAGATATTAAAGATAGCAGACAAAAGCAATGGATTATCTATTGATAATATTATAAAGTATGACGCACACAACAATCTCTTGAATTACATCGATATTTTTAACACGATTCTCGACATTTTTAGTAATCTTGTATTCGAATCAATGACCTATATTTTTTTTTCCTATTCTATATCCACTCCGAAAATGGTGCATATGGACCTCAGAAGTGTGTAGATGACCACTTCAGAAATGGAATATGTGGATCTCCGCATTGTCAATACTTATTTTCGACACTATTTTTACGAGATTCCAATCAGTTTATTGCTCAACATAATAAAAATCCATTCCTGCTTCTTAAGCGATTTTAAAAATTCAGCAGCTCTGAGAATTGAATCCTCAATCTCCGGCTCCAAGGCGCACGAACTCATACCACTCAGCTATCAGGGAAACATTCTAAGCCTTAAAAAATGCCGAGAACTTATATATCATAACAATTATAACAGAAACTCAAACAAATGTGTATATCTATAAGTATATCAATATCCATACTCTCGGTTATTGTTTTTAAGATGTATTAACTATCGATGAAAACCCGTTATTGGTCTCTGTATACTAAATATTATTTGTAATTTTTATAAAACATGACTAATTTGTTTTTATATAATCCGCATCCATATGGTATCAAATGTAAAAGCACGTATCTTATAATTAAATCAAAAACAAATAAACACGCTGTGTTTATTTTAATCGATTGGTTATTAATTTATATATTATATTGTCTACATATTTTTAATACAAAAATTAATTATTTATTCTTCGAGCCTATAATTATAATGCGTCGCTTATGGTTTAATAATATGGGTTTTGATCGCGATAAGTAATCATTCTTTGGACTTAAAATTAAATATTTTAATTTTGATGGACTTATATAATGATTTCAAAAAGCTCCCAGAATATCATGTTGTATAAATAAATGTTTTTACGCGTTCAACAATGTATTACAATACTATTATATATTTGGTTGGCCATAAATTATCTTGGTTTTAGTTTTCTTTTGTAATGTTAATACGTAATCCGACTTTATTGGAAAATCTATAGAACATGATGCAGACTATAGACATTATAGATAATTTGATATGGATTTTAATCTTCTAGCACAATTTCAACTTATCATCAGGTAAATTTGTTTTCGTATCAAAAAGCTTTCTGAAACTTTGATGGTAACCGCAAGTTATTTGAAAACGCATGTCGAAAAAAAAGTATACCATGAATCTATGTAACTTTAAAGAAAATTTATTAACTGTATTGGAACAAAAAGTCTCAGAACATGGGATAACAGATATAACAGAGCTTTATAAGTTGTACGATGAAGTCAGCAAGGCTTTTTTAGCCAAGATTAGAAAAAATGGTTAGGTCACTTGTTAGAAAAAGCTGCATTTAAAGTGATGTCCACTAATTTGAGAGGGCGTAGAAGAAGTGGCAGGAAGATGGAGTTGCATAATCGGCATGATGGTACACTGCGTCCCTAAAGAATATGATGACCGCGAGAGCAGTTGGTGAAAACCTGGACTCACTCTAAGTTATCGCGTTTTTTATGATATAAATGTATTAATTTTAAAACTCAAAATTGAAAATACATTTACTTACCGCAATTTCTGTCTTAAATGGGGTTCCTTTTTTTATACCACATAGAAATGGAGAACATGGATCTCTATAATGCAAGCATTCGTTATCGCATCTGATCAACCGAATGGAAATCTAGTCTCCTGTTCATATATTTGCTATGAGAATCAAACCTGCAATTTACGGCTCCGAAAGATCTACGTTAACCTTTTAGCTACAGAGTCTTCGTTCTTTTACCGAATATAGTATTGCACTTGGATGGGTGATCTTTCGTGCAATGACGTGTATCGTTGACTCTGGTTTATTGTATTGGCGTGTTACCAAATACTGTATTCATGTTTTATCGGAAAAGTGACAAACAGTAATGGGTGGTTGGATTTAATATATATGTAATATAGCGCATCATATCTGCTTACTATTCTCTCATGCGTCAATAGCTTAAAATCCATCATTTATTTCACTCGCACTTATGAATATTACCATGCCATTTATATTTGTAATTTACTTAATATGTACTATATTTGTTTGGTAATTAGTATTGTCACGTTACGTCATGGCTAATTTATATGGTTTTTATTTTTATTTTGCAGACATCCCGGCCCAAGTGCCGCCGCTCACTCCCGGCACCAACAAGAAGATGACGGAGGCGCTGAAGGCCTCCTTCGCATCTTGGGAGAAAGAGCAGATCAGACTCAATATCACCAAAGGTAAGTTCATAGATATTATAGAGCTAAAAGTTAAGGTAAGCTTACAAATGGATAATAATATCAACTTGAAACACATTCATTGCTAAATATATATATTTATTTACACGTAGCTAAATATTGATGTTGAAGTTAAAATGGATTAAATGACCAGGTGCAATTATAAATGGCGATCGAAAAATCTGTAGCTTGCACTCAGTTGTCATTTCTGTATGGCCTTGAAATACGAGTTTTTATCCGTATAAAAGCTAGAATTTTATAAACGAATTAATTGAACGGATTCAAAGAGCAATAAATGTTTATAACAAAAATAAACGTCTTAATGGGTCTCTCATATAGCACCTTCGTATTTTTCATTGTACATAATATCGTGTTTTACATTAATGGGCATGTAATACCAGTATTTACAGCAACAAAAATTATAACTCTAGAATAATAAATCTCAATTTAAAATGTACCAAACCTGCATGTAATACATTATCCAGTTGTATGTATTTATACGCGTTCATCATTCATTTTAAATGTTCAATTGACTTCGTTTAACTTGAAGATTCCGCTATCCATTCGAAAGTTAAATATTGTTATAAATAACTTATCGTACCCAGTTCAGATGGATCACGTAAAAGCCCACGTATAGTATTAACAGAAGATTATTTTGTAATGATTTATTTTTATTTTTATCGTTTTTGAATGGTACAAACAATTATTCTGCCATCATCATTGTTATTAATTTTATTTTATTCCATACACTTAACAACATTTCAAAATATACCACGTATACCGTGGGGCTACGAACGTCGTGCCTATAAATTCACTGAGGCATCACATATATATGCTTCAGTTTCAAGGTGGATGTAGTCATAATAAAAGTGTATTGCTGTATATATAGTTCGCTGTTGTAGTGAAACTTCTACACATATCCGTTATTAATATGAAATGCTTAATATAAATCATTTTATTAGCTGAATATTAATGTTAATTTGTCTTTTAAAATAGTTTTGTTAAAATGTCTTCCCGGATAGCGTAGTCTGTAGCATGCGCGGCCAGCAATCCAGGGAATGCAGGTGACTGGATGCCCATTGGGTTGAGCAATTGTCTGAAAAACTATTCTTGTGAAAAATAATCTGTCAAAACGTCTTCACATTGCTTAGGTCCATATACTCCACTCTTGGAGTCAAATTGTGTACATTCATATGCTCCACGTTGAGAGCGAACATGGTATATATAAAAAAATGCAGGACTATAAATCAGTGGTGCAGTATCACTCATGGGGTATACTTTTACTTCACATTGCGGATATCCATATACTCCTCTTTCGGAGTGGATATCTTCACTCTGTGTAGATCCATATACTCCACTTTGGCAGCGAATATGGTAAATAAAAAAAATATAATAATAAAATATAATTATGGATCTTCTGTGTGATAGGTTTTAATATGATCCTTATTTGAATTTGATTTTGGCTTCCTATAGTCCGATAGTCTCTTGTCGTCGAAGTCTTTGTGGCCTACCGAATCATTTTTTTGAATCATAAAGTATTCATTGATGATATCTTACCGTAGATGATATGCGAGAGTGACCGGAATAATTAAGCGAATTGACTTTATTACTAGAAAAAAACTCAAGCCTTTTCATTGGTCGAGGGAATGGAGCCGGTACTCTTTTGGTGCTAATTGCCGTCATCAGATCGGCACACATGGAAAAACGGTCCGGCACTAAAAAGTGATATGTGAGATCAAACCGTTTGTTGCTCTCTAGAATATGTCCGCTGCCATTATCTGTGATGTGACCATGCGTTTGACTAAACATATCTTATTAGGGTGCTCTTCTTTGAAAGTCAAAAATTGTAACGATATATCGACCCAAGTAAAAGGCAACGCATAAAACAACCAACTCGGTACCTAGGGTGATATTTACAATACACATTACCAATTATTCCTAACTATATATCGTTTACCCTGTAGCGTAGTTAGTAGCGCGCGCGCCTAGCAATCCGGGGAATGCGGGTTCGATTCCCCATCTCGGATTTTAAAAATCTGAAAATACAGGACTGGGTGCCCATTGAGTTGACCAATTGTTTGACAAACAGTTCTCAAATACGACGTCTTCACATTGCGGAGAGCCATATAATCCGCTCTCGGAGTGGGTTCTTTACTCTATTTAGATCTATATGCTCCACTTTGAGAGCGATCATGTTATAATATATGTATATATATATATATCGTGGCTAATGTATGCATATGCTAATAAAGTATTCAATTCAAAACTTCCCGGACGTTAAATAGTGTTAGGTTAGGTTTCACAGAGACTGAATTGGATTATGTAAGTTAAGTTAAATTACCAACGAATGTATAATGTATATTATCTACAAATTTTGACAAAAGCGTCTGGAAAAACTTCCCATATATTAGCTTGAGTTATGTTGGGTTATCTACCAATGTGTCAAAGTTATACTAATGTGTTTCAAGAAAAAAATCCAGGTATTAGGTTAGGTCAGTCGAGTTTACTAACCGATTTACAAAATTTCATATCTTGCATCTTGCAATTTTTTTTGGCTTAAGTTAAATTACGTAAGTATCTACAAAGTTGTGCTAAAGCATCTAGAATTAAAAATCACGGTTATGTTAGGTTAGGTTTGATTATTTAAGGTAAGTTCAGGTTAGGTATTTTAATTATTATGAGTTTTCGCCGCTTTTCCATGGAGTAGTAATAATACAGGACAATTGCCCTAGAACTCGATCTTAGTATGTACCGTTTCTGGTGGTCTCTTGGTCACATGAACCATTCGGAGTCGTGTATGAACGAAATTTCACCGGCGATTACCGGCAGTTAATTGTGGCAGTCAGAACTCGCGAGTGGTTATACTTTTTAGAGATATAAAGCTATTTCGAGAGGTCAACAGGAAATGTGAACCGCTCGCCGTGTTTTATGAACGACCGTGCGTGTGTGTGTGTGTGCCTTTACGAATGTGTTTGTGCAGCTCTGAATAGGTGTCCACTCATTAGTAGGCTTGCCCCGCGGACTTGGTATATTTCAGCGATGGGGAACCGGTGCCAAATTGCCAACTGCATCCAATTTATAAATCTTTCATTGTATTCAATGCTCTCTTTCAAAATATCACGAAATATTACATCAATAACACTTTGGTGTAATCTGTTTCACTTATTTATTTTTGCAGCCATTTTTCTGATCTTAAAATGAAACACTCTCTAGTTTTCAAATTTTAGCAGACCCTCTCTTTCAAGCTTCTTGCCATGTACAAAATGATGTTAATAATATACAACAAAAAAATAATAATACGGAAAAATAATTTTAATAATATTTTAATGTTCTATTATATTGAATATACTACAGTTTAAGACTCGTTTTTAGTAAATTAAGTAGACAAAATGATAACACATTGAATATATTAATTTCTTTTGTTAAATCGTTTTATCTGGAATATAATGCATACAAAATTTAAACGATAAAAAATTCAAGTAAGTGAACATTGAGAATCGAAATGAAACCATAACACGCATACATATTTTGCCATTATCAACTTTCCAAAGTAGGTATTGATGGTGAGTTAGTACAGTCGAGTGCAGGTTCTTTAAATATCGACTGTGGAAATAAAAAGGACGTAACTCACATATAACAAATTTTACAAGAGGCACAAAAAACTTTTTAAAATGATTTTGAGCTCAAGTCGAAACATCACATAGGTACAGCCTTGTAGTGCATGAGTACTACGACTGGTGTTTTTAGAAGTTATTTAAGAAAAACTAATAAAATTGATAAAGTGGAAGACTTTTTTCTGCTCGAAAATTTCACAATACATCATTTTTTTCAAACTTAAAAACTAAATTTAGACACAAATTCGACATTTTTAGCTTACGTCATTGTGATAGAACGTTTTGATTATCGAACAAAAGCTGTTTTGAAAGATCGAGGGTTACCTTTGCCATTCCACATTTGATATATATCTGCAAGTTTTCATGTTTTTATAATATGATTTGAATAGAATCAGTTTGAGAAAGTCTTACTTTTCTTTTGGTTTTTTATCACTGTCATGTGAGTACGAAATGAAAAAAAAAAATCATTTTCCACGATAATAATATTAGTATTTGATTGGATTGAACTATCGCTGTATGCTTTTCGTATATACTCAGTCTTTGATGACCTCTTACTACTTGTTAAAAATAAATAGATATTTGTTTAAGAGAATTGTGAGAATTCATATACCTTACCGAAATAATACAATACATTATTATATAAGAACCATATGATTTTTTTAAACTCCTATTTAGACAGATTATTTTCAGATTTCGTCTTCTTAAATATTCATGTGTAATATACATGTGTAGTTTTATTGACGAAACTAAATATCATTTAAATTAAACTACGATACTTATCGAATGTGGAAAAAAGAACGTAACCCACATGAAATGAATTACTACTTAATGATTTCGGGACAAAGTCAAAATGTTAAACAGGCACAACTTTAAAGTGCACGAAGACTAAAACTAGTGATTTATTTTTCCATTCGGATATTAATTATTATAAGTTATTTAACGAAAACCAATAAAATCTAAAATCCTGGTCGACAGTTTGACAGGCCATCTTTTTGCAAACGTAAAAGCCAAATTAAAATACTAATTTGGCATTGGCAGCTTACATTATTTTGATAGATCGTATGTATTTAGTTGTGATTATCGAAAATATCTATTTTGAAAAAAACTTAGGGTTACGTCATTTTTCCTTTTTTACAGTTCACAATTTATAAGTTATATTATTATCTTTCAGATAAATTTTATTATAATTCGATAGTATAGGTTGTATGTCGATACAATGAAAATGCGTTTGGTATGATAATTGCATATATGTTTTAAAATAGACTGGAAATTGAACGTGTGATAAACAACATGATTTTTTGCACCACTGTATTAACTAAAATTTGATTCTTAAAGGCTTTCATATATGCACTATATAATCATTTCGAGATGCAGATTTTGCAATATTATAAATACAATCAGAGACTTCGAATTATAAATGTAAAATTGAGAATTAAAAAAAAAATGAGAAGAAATTATTGGTTCTAGTCTTAGAGCGCTCTAACTTTGAGTAACAGAGATTTGAAAGGGAAGGAACTAATCTGTTCTTCGACTTACAAAAATCTTACTTTATTCATTCAAATATTACATACGTGTAGTTTATATTGCGTTTTCAGTGTCCACGTTTCTTGTATCCCCTTTAAAGCAATAATTGTAAAAGTAAAATAATGTGTTTATTGTAATCTACTAACCTAATTCTGTGACAGTGAAGTTCATGCTTACCCGATGGTTGTAAACATAAGTTTTATTCGATGCAATTCACCATCTCGCTCTATTTAATAAGGAATAAGGGTCCTGTCTCACTTGCATTTTGTACAAGTTTGCGGCTTACGGAGTCGGCCAGACAGATCGATGAAAAATTAAGTTTTCCAATATTTTTTTCCAAAATATAAAACAAGAAATGCGCGCATCTGTCTGTCACAACAATTCCTCCCAAACTCTGGAAAGTAGCAACATGAAATTTTTACCTGTTATTTTAATTGCCATTTCTAAGTTAACCGTAATACTTTTAACGTATGAAATTTTCAACAGTAATCAACAAGAGAGTAAAAGTATTGTATAAAGTGAAGTATTGAAATCCACTTGTAGTAATGGGATGAATAAAATCAATTTGAATAAAGAACGAGTTTGAATCTATCGCAGGCAATGTCTGTTAGAATAAAGCCGGCAGTATTATTTATAATTATGTATGGATATAATACATAATATGTAAGTTTTTTTTATTGTAATTTAATGTTAGGATGTACGTTTATGTATTAATAAAATATTCCTTAATTTATGTTAAGGCAAAAACAAGATTAAAAATATATTATTGGAACGAATATCCGTTTGTCAGTTTCGATTTATCGCCTTTGAACAATACAAAATTGCCTGTCTTCACTTTTTGAATATTAAACCACCATCAATCTCGCGCGTTGAATATAGATTTCGTTTTTACACCCCCCACCATTCGTTCTTTCCCTTTGGCACCGGGGGATCATGATGCCCGGGGCGGGGGTACGGGGGGACTCGACATCCGGTCCGCACAATAGACATATCGTTTTTTTTACACTTTTCATGTATTCATTATTGAAAATCAGTGAATAGAACTTGTCCTCGCTTCCGGTCGGCGCGCACTACATTTTTATAACAGTGGCGTAGAATACACGAGGAGACAAAATTAGGGGTGTTTTAAAAACCGTATAATATATATTTTTTCGCTTAATTTTATTTTTAAAATTCGTTAATAATCGATACGTCAGTTATTACCTGCTTAAACTATGTACAGATTTCTCCACACTCAGAGTTCTAGCTTATTTCTACATCCAGCAATGTTCATTTATTTCCGTGCCTTTATAAACAAACAATTTCCTCTATACTTTTTTCATACACAAAGATATCTTCTCATTATTTTAATCGAATGGCCCACAATCATTGTCAGTAAAAAATACGAGAAACTAAAATAACAAGTCACCATAGTTTACAAAGTTAAATGTGCTCATTGAATTTTTTTATAATCATATACAAGATTAGCTTGACAATAATCGATATTCTGGAATAAACAATGAAATTTAATAATTAATTAAGTAATTCTTACACGTGATACAAATATTTACATTTTATTTTCACTTTTCGTATATTTCATTATATTTTGAATATTGCATTTCTCTTTTCGACTTATTGGTAAGGAAATTATAAAACTAAATAATAGATATATATATATTTATATTATTTTATACCATGTTCGCTCCGAACGTGGAGCATATGGATCTTCA
>JAGVSQ010006079.1:0-16826 GCA_022683975.1 Rhyacophila evoluta
TAATTGGTTTTATATAATTTTAAAATCGCCAATTAAAACTCACATGTTAAGTAAACTTACCACATTTTTCTGGCTTGACGCAAATATTTTCACTATTTCTGACATATCCTTCTGCACAATTACATCCTTTCTTACAAGGAACTTTATCTAGACAAGCTATTATATTTTTCTCATCGGTAATGTAGCTGCAGAGTTTTGGACAAGGATCCACGCACGGTACACTCACTTCATTTGGGCCGGTACACACGGCAGCTGAAAATTATTTATTGTGATATTATAAAAAAAATATAGTTTACGATGTAAAATTGATACTTTTAATAATTCAAACACTTATAAACATTTCGTGTAGTATGTAAAATGTTATGTCACGTCTACACTCTAAAAAAAAATACTTTCAACCGCCAGTTTTATTTTATAATATGATATCCAATTGACATAAATCCACAATGAACATAAATTGATCGTTAATTACTGTTGAATAATTTCATCGAAAAAACTTACGACAATCGCTAATAAGAATGCATACACCGTTGTATCGAATGTATCCTGGTTTACAGAAGCATGCAGCAATGCATCCTTTCTCACAAACAGGGGATAGGTTACCGCAAGTAGCTTCGCATTTTGAACCACAAACTTTGAATTCTTCATTAGCTTTACATACGGCTGTAAAAATAAGCAATGTTATCATCAACTGTAACAAAAGAACTATCAATATTTCATATATATTAATACTTTTAGGTTGTTCATAATAAAAAAATCTTCTAAGCTTTCAAACTGTAATAGAACATGTTCGAAGTTTGAATATACTTTTGATTGTTAAAACTTATTAGGTATAGAAATTGGACATCCATTTTTCTTCAATTAATCTACTTCTTTTAAAACAAAAATATTTTTTTAATGACAGTTTATAAATAATATATTATAGTATATGATAATTTAAATAAAAATACGTTATATATAAAATTATGTTATATCATATTAGGTGTAATTTAAATAGTGTTTACTTACGTTTATGGTCAACGAATAATAGTGAAAAGCATATTTTTACAAGCATAAGGTGTATTTACAAATCAGTCTTGCATATTTTAAAAGTAGAGTAAAACCCGCTGATCTAAATATTCTCCATCATAAAAGTTTTCTGTAATATTTATAGAGTTTTTTTTCAATATTTTAGTATGCGATATCATGTAAAAAAATCTTACTAATTTATCTATTTTTTTACGCATTATCAGCATTCAAAATATTTGCGTCGTTTGAAAGAAAATTTAACTGAAACCATGTCTTAAAAGTTTTTTCAAAAAGTTAAGTTTCAAAAAAAAAATAAAACATGGGCATAGTTGATTAAAATATTATATGGATCTTATTCAATTGTAAAATTTTTTTTTTCTTCTCTTTCAATGAATGATTAATGGGTGCACACGTGCTGTTATAAGTTGTTATATATAAGTTGAGCTGGTAGCTAATCCTCGTAAAAGTCCATTTTGCAGTGTTGATTATCTAATTATTCAAATTTGTACTCTCTATTTTTGGACGGAAATGGTGAAAAAAAATGTTTAAAATCTGCGTGCATTTTAAAAGCATTCAAAACAACAACTATTTTATATGTAAAATATATTATTTCAATACTCACGACAATCTTTCAGGGCTATACATGTATCGAATGGACCTCTTACGAATCCATCTTTGCATTTACAGCCGTTGTATTTGCAAAGTACTTGACAACCGGGTGCGGGACTTTGGAAACATTTTTTATCACAAGGCATCGGGCATGGTGAAACTTCTGCATTTACATCGTTACAACCTTTAAAAAAATCCATAAATATCTTATTACTATTACAAGCAACATATATTTAAATCAAAATATGCGTTTATATGTAGTTTCTATCAATAATTAAAATTGATTCTCATAGGCGATTTATCGCTATGACTGCAAAACTCTACGTTTGCTTTAAAGTAGAGTAAACTACACAGCGATTGGCCATTTACAGTAAAACACAAAATATAGATATTTACAATCCTTAATTGTGTTTTTTGTTATTGGAAATCATTCGCAATAGTAAATTATTTAGATCTATCCCAATAACAAATAAAAAAATCAATATAATTATCTATTATACATATGTTTTTATATTTTTTGTTCTACTCCCAAGTGGCCAATCACTGGCTAGTTTACCCCAGCTGTGTTTGAATATATTTTGATATTAAATTTATCAGAATTGTCAAATTAACTCACATGTGTCATCTGGTACACAAACGCCATTGGTTCTTACATATCCTTTAAGACACTCGCATCTTGGAATACACTTTCGACGATCTTTAGGTGGTGCGCTGCATACTGGCAACAATCCACTGAAGATCGTTTCACAGGTTGGATCAAATGAACAGTAACTTGGACATGGGTTGTATTTCTCATTTTTTTCACATGGCTTAGGAGCTAGGAAATACATAAAAAACATTAATGTACAAGTATATTCCATTTACATATTTTTGTGTTCTATAATAACATTTATCTGACAAGCACAATGAAAATTTTAAGTAGTAAAACTTTCTCATTTTATAAGTATTGTAATATTATTACAAATTAAATAAAAGTTAAACTTAAAATTAGCTTAGCTTTTTAAGCGCTGTAATGTAAATATTATCCATACAGATTTAAAAAAATAATTAAAACGACACACATTGTAGTCCACTTGTAGTGAGAATATGACTCAAGTTCACTGAGGTGGAAGATATAAATAACCAGACTAATTTCTTTAAATACCGCTATAACTTTCCGTATTGATATGATTACTGGCAGGTTAATGATATGCGTTGATTATTTATTATTGATTATACAATTATTTAGTTAACGTTGGGATACTAAACGAAAAAAAAATCTGAAACAATTTTAGACTTACGACATTCCGATTGAAGGATACATTTTCCATTTGGACCGACGACGTAGCCATTTTTGCAGGAACATTGTTTGAAATTACATTTTAAACAAATAAGTGATTCCAAGTTTTCCAAATTATCGCAGGCAAGTGGACAGATATCAAGACAATCAGTGACTTCGGCATTTGGATCTTGGCAACCTGGAAAAGTAAAAAAAATCGTACCTATCTTTCATATCATGTATATTTTTGTCTATGCTCAAATGATAATAAAACTTTCATTTTCAATAAATCGCCACATCTTTCTTATAGTTTTTATTCTTTTGTTCGTTTAACGGCAAATTAGTTCCCATTATAAACCGATTCAATTAAGAAAGCTTGTGTCACTTCAATTGGCCGATATATTAAAAAGTATATGGAGACTAATATATAATATATTATTTACTTACAATTTTCAGGAAGAACACAGACTCCTTTGTTGTTTCTGATATATCCAGGAATACAATCACAACGAGGAACACAAGGGAACTTGTCGACAGAAATGCAGCTGCTTTCGATTCCATTAAGATACTGGTCGCATGTTTTCGGAGGTGGACAAGGTTTTGG
The DNA here is from genome assembly GCA_022683975.1 of Rhyacophila evoluta. Lineage (NCBI taxonomy): Eukaryota > Metazoa > Arthropoda > Insecta > Trichoptera > Rhyacophilidae > Rhyacophila > Rhyacophila evoluta. The sequence continues at coordinate 3,480 of JAGVSQ010006079.1, forward strand.
ACATTTGTTTGGAACTTCATTTACGGTGCAGTTTAATGGTGGTGCTGTAAATAAATATATTTATAAAATTTAACTGCTAGTAAAAAAATAACATATTTGAAAAAAAATTGTAAAGTAAACTTACGACAGCTTTCGATTTTAATGCAAACTCCATCATTTCTGACATATCCAGGTTTGCAGAAGCAACCCTTCACGCATATTTCTCGACATTTGGGGTTTTTATCATCGCAAGTTGCTTGGCACCACGAACCACAATATCTATATTCTTCGTTTGGATTATCGCACTTTGCTAAAATTATATGAAGCATTCAATTATCAAATTCATTGAACATAAAATCTCTAAACAAATCAGTTGTTGACCAGAAAAAAATCTTATTTAAAAAAACAACTTTACTTAAATCCATAACCAATATTAATTGTACAACTTAAACTGATTTAAATATGAAAAAAAAAAGGTCAAAGAAAATTTGAGATTTCCTTCGAGCTTTGAGATCTACACTGCAAAATATATAACTCTGCTATTCGTTCTTCAAATCTACTAAAAGTGTGTCGCTTTTTAAACAGCTCTATAAATAAATAATTTAAACGATATTTTTCGCTATCAAAATTTTTGCAAAAATAAATAAATATAAGTGTTTTACACACTCCTGTAAAATCTTCAAAAATGGACTTGGCAAATTTGCACATTAAGGTATTGAATCATATCATATCTTGTATCCATGACAAAATAGTAGTTTATCTAATATTCTATCACAAGAACAGCATTAATTTGTTTTTATTTATTTTGTAGCATCACAAAATAATAAGATGCGTTCACTACAGTGAGTGAGATTTGTATTACAACTGAGCTCTATTATAGTCAAACTTTGATAGCCGCAAACTTTTTATAGGCTAAAAAATCCCTAGTAGAAACGAAACATAGTAAAAAATATTGAGATGGTTCCATTTCAAATGAATATATATTTAGATGATTTCATTATTTAATTAAGTGAATAAACAGCATACGAGTAAATAGATTTTAATGTTTGGATTCAAGTTTTAATATATCAATCTTACCATGCATATAAAAAGAAAAGGTTATCCAAACTAGATATTTGAAAACACAGGATGAGCAAAAAAATCAATACATTTTATCTTATGAGAAGGATGTTCTGTTTTGTTTACTACAAAGTTATAACGTAAATAATATATAATACTTACGACAGTTTGCTAAAAGTATGCATTTGCCATTATCATCTTTAACGTAACCAGGCTTGCATTGACATCCGACTTCTTTACATTTTAAGCCACAATTTGAGAATGCTGGCTGTTCGCAAGTTCCTCCAGGACATGGGTTTGGACAAGATACTACCTCAGCATTAGGATCTGGGCAATCTAAGCAAATTAAATAATACATCATTTTAATTTTTTCATTAAAATTTTACACAATTTTTTTCAGCTGCTAATAAATTTTAATAGATGAATCTAAGCTTAATGATTATAATTATTATAATATATTTCAATCATATTTGTCACTTATTATCACTTACCACATTGGGTGACAAGAACGCAGACATTTTTGTTGTTTCTACGGTAACCTTCTTCACAATCGCAACCTTTAATACATCTTCCTTTCGGTGGACACGGAGGTTCTGGTACAGCACTTGTGACAGCAGTACATTTTGGAGGACAGAGATCTACGCAAGGGACACTCACTTCATGTGGACCAACGCAGATAGCAGCTAAAATTTAATTCAACGATCATAATCTTATTTAATAATACTTCGACATTTTTTAGATCCATATACTCGTACTCTTCTTTGAGTAGTTAGTAATTTCAGATGTTTATATTACTTAATTCACGAAAAAACCTTTCTTCAATACTAATGTTCCAATAATTAAAATGGATTATATAATTATTGGACTATTTTTATTTTTACAACTATAATATCTAGCTTATAATTTCGCAAACATGCTATATAATAAATATTTTATTTAATTTATATGACTGCAGTCTGATATATGAGCATTTTTTCAATACATAAACTAAGATAAAAAGAGTTAATGACTCAAGACTTGATAACATCATTATCAAGTCTTGATAATGATGCGACGACATAAATAGTTGTAATAATATTTATCCGTAATATATATCCGTAATATGTATATGTCAATTCTTAATTCGTTATCCATTGAGATAATTTCTTAAGCACAATGCGAGCTGATTTGAATATTTTATTTTAAAATAATTGTTTGATTAAATGTTAAATTACTCACGACAATCATTGATCGGGATACATTTTCCTTCTGAATTTTTCACATAACCGTTTATACACTGGCATCCAAAATCTTTACAGGGAAGGCTGCAGTCTGCAAATTGTGGTGAAGGGCAAGTTCCTCCAGAACAGGGGTTTGGACATGGTACCACAATGGCATTAGGATCAACACAGCCTTTTAAAAAATAACGGATTTCAAAAACGTAAATACTTTATTATCAACTTGTGATGTTGGTGTAATATTTTAAAAGCAGATGTGGCAAATACTAGTTTTGTAAATAATATATCAAATTTGTCGAACTTACTGCATTGTTCAACCGGAACGCAGACATTCTTTTTATTTCTGTAGTAACCGGCACGACAATTACAGCCTTTTTCGCAGGGTAATTTCACTTTGCATATTGGTTGAGCTCCACTGTTTGTAACATAACTGCACAGTTTTGGACAGGTATCGACGCATGCTACACTTATTTCATTCGGGTCCGTACAAATCGCAGCTGAAACAATATTTTCATATTAATCAGAAACATTAACTGGGGAACAAAAATCACTTATATTGCGTAACAATAATAATTTAATAGTGTCGTTGTGTAAGTATTTTTTAAATTTAATACTACTCACGGCAGTCAAATTTGGGGATGCATATTCCATTCGAGTTCTTCACGTAACCTGGTTTACATGTGCACCCACTATTTTTGCATGGCAAACTGCAACTTGTGAAGTCAGGAGATTCGCAGGTTCCACCAGGACAAGGATTTGGACAGAATACTACTTGCGCGTTAGAATCAGGGCAACCTTAAAAAATCAAGTTACTTAAAACCGAAAGCAATAAATACAATATAACATTCAATTCACTTGCACCATAATAACAAAAATACATGATGATTGTTATCATTTTTTTTTATAAATTCATCATAATCTTTGGTTAAACACTTACCACACTCAGTTACTTTAACGCAAACGTAGTTTTCGTTTCTAACGTAGCCTGGCAGACAATCGCAGCCTTTTACGCAAGGTCCTTTAATTGGACAAGGTTTGAATGGACCAGTAGTTGTAATGTATATACACAAATCAGGACAAGTATTAACGCACGCTACGCTCACTTCATTTGGACCCGTGCATTTGGCAGCTGAAAAAAAAATTTAATCACCTATGAATAGATTCACATAAAAAAATTCAACAATATCATATTTCTACTATTTTAAGACGAAGTAGTGACTAATTATTTTTTACCTTGTGATACAAAACCGTTTAGTATACAATCGTAGCTTAAAGCTTCAAATTTTAAAAGGAGAATTAGAATTTTATTGTGGTTTTTCAGTTACATTTAATGCTTGAAAAGAATAAACCTTCTCACTAATCATTTCTTTTAAGACTCGTTATCCTGTGGCCAATAGCGAGTGGACAATATTTATATTTTATTTTATTTCTCCAAATATACTGACTGTAAGTCTTCGTTTTTTTTTGTTTTTTTTAAATCTCGGATTGTGCGTGTGTTTATTGGATGACGGTGGTATATACAATATGTTGGGCAGCGTATATTACTTATTTAAGTGATGCTATTACGTATCATATGACAAAAGAGGGACTATTCCGAGTTATGCAATGCTTCAGAGTATAAATGATATCTGTCTTGGAATGTCGCCTTTCTGTTTCTAATTTTTTTTTTTCATTTCTTACACTTATTTTCTGTTATTTGATTTATAAAAACATTCTTAAATAATTAATATTTTTGACTGATGGTGCTTGATGGAAATTGATTTTAAATTCTCAATTATTTTAAACTGGTAACATACCAAAACGTTTATTTCAGCTATTTAAAATAATTGATCTAGCAGATTTTGCCTAATTTTAGTTTCAAACATATTTTGTTGAACATAACTGAAAGAGAGCTAAAAACGTAATTTCTGTTTTTTAGAGCATCTTGATATTCTCTCTTAATTTTATACCCATAAACAACTGTTAAAAGTCTTAGAATATCATGTTCTAGCTAGCAGAAGAATTTCATAAGTTAAATGGACAGAGTCACGCTATCATCTCAGTTCACATATGGTTAATAACTGATAGTTATTAGGTGGTATGCTTATCTCCATACGCTATTTTATAGCATATAAAATATTGATGCAATCGATTTTTTCCCTGATGAAAAGTAAGTAGAACTCAACAAAAAATACAAAATAAAATTCTACATTTTACTGTAGATTTTGTAAATTTTAACATAATTATGTATTTCAACTGCAAAATTTGAATTGATGACTCTAAAGGTAATGAATTTTTAATATAAAGTCAGTCAATTGATATTTTATAAAGTGATTTTTGGTTAAATAAGTATATAATGCAAAATCTTACGACATTCGAAGATTGGTACACAAACTCCTCCCTTGTTTAATACGTATCCTTTTTTACACTGACAACCATAATCCTTGCAGGGAGCTTTGCATGGTGAAAATTCTTGCTGGTCACAAGTACCTCCTGGACATGGGTTCGGGCATGCCACCACTACAGCATTCGGATCTTTACATTCTGTAATCAAAATTAAAATTATTATTTTAATGTATAACATACAAAATTATTTGACGTCGATTGCAAATATTATTTTCTTACAAAAGCACTATCAATAAAATTCGATTTATATATCACAGAGTCTATTGATCTATCGTAAATTCTATCGTTAGTCTACTACATGACCTCTTAAGTAATATTTCAACCAGTAAAGCTATTATATCAAGTTAATAACAATTTATAGCATGAAAGTTTAAAAAAAATATATACATAAAGTTCTTTGTAAAACAAATGTGGTGTCATATAGCGAATGAACTAATTACTTCTCATAGGATCTCTATTTATTTTAAAGTTTTATACGCAATTTTAACAATCCTAATAACAGCATTTACATAATATTTATTTTAAAACATACGAGTATATTATTTTTTTTATAATAAATATTACGAAAAATGATAATGGTTTCTAAAATAAATAAGTGTTAAGTTACAAGATTTTCTTCAAATACATTGTATCACAAAAGAGACTTATCTATTAAAATAAATGTTTTGAACATTTGTAATGTTCATCAATAATATCCGTTTCAAAATCTCTTTTCTTTTTGAAAGAATTTCTTCTAATTTTTAACATAGACGTATTTTAGAAATCATTACAGTATCAGAATATCATATCAAATGTAATATAAAACTTACGGCAACTTTCAGGTTTAACGCATATGTTGAGTTCATTCCTGACATATCCTGGAAGGCAGTTGCAGCCTCCGGGGCATGGGAAAGTTGGTAAGCAGAAAGGCTTTGGAATGTCGGAAACTATGTATTTGCATGCATCTGGACACGGATCTTTGCAAGAAACGTAAACTTCGTAAGGACCAGTACACTTAGGAGCTGAAAACATAAATAATTGCGTGATGCAATCAACTTTATACTTAAATGCATTCAATAGCATTTTAGCATAATGAAAAAATAATATGTTCCATCATAATAAACTACATTTGATTCATGAATACTTACGGCACTGTGAAATTGGTATGCATTTTCCTGCTTTATTCTTCACGTAACCTTTCTTGCATTGGCAGCCTCTATACACACAGGGTAGTTTACAGTTTATAAAGCCTTCGATGTCACAAGTTCCTCCAGGACAAGGATTAGGACAATTCACCATCTCTGCATTCTCGTCGTTACAGCCTAAAAAAAAGTATATTATTACACATTACCAATCACAAATATATACATAAGTTAATTTCAATAAAAAAAGAAAAACAGTATTGTCATTTTAACGATAAATAACATAGATAATACACATTCAAAAACATTGTAAGCGAGGGGGAATATATACAATATATATATATATTATATTATGCAGTATAATATATTAAATTATACCTTTATTTTTAATTTTAAAATAATTTATTAAACAAGCTGAAATATTTGAAAAAAAAAACCTTCTTCAGTGAAATTTATTTTTTACGTATACGTTCTTTTGCCAAACAGAGCTCGATATTATAATGATTTGTATACTAAAATGTGCATTTTTATTCACCATGTCTATCACAGATTTGTGGGTGTATAATGAGAGCTAATATATTGGAAGTATAAGTCAGTATATTTCAAATCGTTTTTATTGGTATTAAGTGTGAAGTAATATGCTATATAAAAAAATGTTATATATGGTGTAAACATTACGAAAAACGATGTATTTTTTAGTAATGTAAATGAAAACATACATTCTGATGGCAAGATACAATCTCCATTCGTCTCCCGTCTGATATATCCTGGTTTGCACATGCATCTTGGATAGCAAATTCTATCGATCGGAGGACGAGCACAATCAATGATGAAGTTGAGAATATAAGTAGCACAAGTCTTCTCTGGAGGGCAGTCGTACGGACAAAAGTTGATGATTTGGTTAGGGGGACACGTCTTGGCTAAAAAATAAGAAAAATTAAAACTAAAACAAAAACTAAAAAAACACCATTTGCCTGAGACGAACCATAGATGACTATTTAGCGCGTAATTTATATAGTTATATGACGAGAGTTCAAAATAAATTTACAACCTGTTACAGTCCTATATTTGGAATAACAAGACTAAAGAATATATGAGTATTTACAAATAAAATATGTTAAATCATTATGACTGTTCAAAACTTTTGTGTTTTAAGTAATGCATTAAAACTTTATTTTATCCCATTCAAATAATATTGTATGAGTTATACGAGACGTATAGAGACACTAAGGGCTACAATGGGCGCTATTTTTGCTGCTAAATAGTAATTTTTTCGTCATCTTAAATATGAAAACATACTATTGAAGAGTTTAAAAATAGTGTAGTTTATTGATACATACATATTTATTTTTTAACGAACCTTTTTAATTCCACGTAATACAAAAAAACTAGAGTAAAGAAGGACGGCAAAAGATTGTAAAGATATTCACATGTTAAATTAAAACAACAGATATTTTTCTAAAACTTACTTACTATAAGTATTCAATTAAATGTATGGGTAAAAGTAAATGGGTTTTTCCAAATTGAACTTATTCCACTATACCAAAATGTAAAGCAGAAGATTTTGAACAATTATTTTGCGTATAAAAGAACTATTTTGCATACAAACCAGTGGAAAAAATCAATTTCAAATATTTTTAATATAAAAATAAACATTGTAAAACATATTATATGATTATTTGAAACGAAAAATACTTGTTCAAATGTTCTCTAATAAATTTTGACACGGTGGCATAAGTTCACTTTGTAAATACCCACGTCAAAAAACAATCTATCGACACTAAATGCTAAGCAGTTTAGAGTAACAATGTTTTTATAAGGTTTATTTTATTGCAACGCCAACAGTGAAATCATCATTGATTGAATGATAACTTACGTGGGCACTCTTCTTCTGGAATACAAACGCCATTTGAATTTCGTGCATATCCAGGAATACAATAGCACTTTTCGTTGCATTTAATATTTACTATGGGACACTTTTCACCCAAAGTAGCGCAATGAGTATCACAGGCTGGACCGCAACAGAAGTATTCGTTGGGACCGCACTTGGCTGTAATAAAAATCACATAGAATAATCATAATAATATTTTTTCTATGACACACTTCAAACAAAGTCTTAATACTAATACATAATACTATCCAAGATATTAATTTTCAGCGTGCTTTTCCTAAATAAATGATATTTATCTCGTTACAATATTGATTTATTTATCACGCTAGCTGCGATTGTGGAGAATATGGATTTTCACAATATGAATACACTCATACCTCGCTTTACGGCCTAGATACGTTCCGGAAAAGTTGGCCGTAAAGCGAAAAGCAGTATAACGAATCAATTATTTTTATACAACCTCATACAAAGTCAATTGGATCTGTTCTATTTTTTTATAAATTAATATAGTTTTTAGTTCATAAATCAATTTATTCTTTTTATTTTCGATAAAAGTTCTTATATAAAAAAGTAGAAAACAATGAAATAATAAACAAAAATTGAAAAAATAAACATTAAGTAAAATGTTTAAAAACTGTTTTAATCGGATGACGAATATTAACATGAAGAACCTAAAAAGAGTAGCTGAAACTGAACAGGTCGCTAACAGTAGATCATTTTTGGCCGTATAACGAATCATTCTGGGCCGTAAATCGAAAAATAGTTAAAAAAAGATCGTTATAGCGAAATACCAGCAAGGTATAGTTTATATGAAATTTGTCTTGATATTTTAAAACCATACAGTGATCGACCACTTAAGCACATGAGATGATTTGATAGATCAGAACAGACTAATTTATGCAGTTTATTGAAACGAATTTTGTTTTCGCATTTAATGGGATGTCTATCATTTAATATTAAAGCTTAATATTAAAGCTTTTACATTTTAAAAATCTAAAATACACAGTGATGGGCCCACCCTATGACAGTAATCGGCATTTGACCTCGCAACTTCTGGCACCCAAACGTGCATGCTCCATTACATATGTGTTATATTCAGACATGTAGAAAGCAGGCAACCTCGAATTTAATAACATATTGAGAAATTGCTTGTTAATATGATAATTCCAACTTAATATAAAAGTACACTCAAAATTACAATTTGAGAATAGTGTAACAGGAGTATCTGTTACTAATCCATATTCTCAAGATTATGATAGCATTATTTACTTTGCTATCCTACTAATATATTCATAATTTCCCTTGCTTAATTTGAAAATGATGGTGTTTGTTTAATTTTTATTCATATGTGTTATACTTACGACATTCATTTTGCGGGATGCACTTTTTTAAGTGATTACGAACATAGCCTGGCTTGCAGCAACAGCCTCCTCCTTTGATGCAGCCCAGTTTACAGGGAGTTTTCTTTTCATAGTTGTCACATGTCAACGGACACGGGTCTCCACACGGATTGAAGACAGCATAAGGATCATCGTCGCAATATTTAGCTGCATCAACAAGAAAAAGAAAAACATTAATAAATCATTAATTTAGTGAGCAATTATTTACTTCCATTGTAAGATAATTATGAAAAATGCGATATTTAATAACTTTTATGTGTGATTTGTACACAATCAAGTAAGTACAAAGTTTTGCGATAAATTTAGTAGATTTATGCCGAAGCTACGATAAATACCAGAGCGGCGAAGTGACAGCAGCAGACCGTTGGCAGCAGAGATCCAAAATAGCCATATATAAATAAATAGCGAGCAAGTTGTTGTGACGGCAACGTGTTATCGCGCTGCCAAATTTGCTCAAAACGACTTCCTTTTTCATGGTTGCATTTTTTTACTTTAAAGCTAAATTTAGATGATAATTCAGCATTTGCAGCCTACATTCTTTTAATAGAACGTGTATTTAGTTTAATGCATTGTGATTATAGAAAAAAGGCTATTTTGAAAAAACTGAGGGTTACGTCCTTTTCCCTTTTCACAGGCGATATATAACGCTATTATATTTTTCACGAGAATTGCTTGTTTGAAAACTGCCCAACCCGATTGGTATCTAGTCGTGCATTTTTTACAATCGGGCAAATATGGGAATTAAGCCCGCATTCTCCAAATTGCGAGACAGCCACGCTAATTCGTGAAAACTATTCGTGAAAATGAATTTTAAGAAAATATAAGAATTCAAATTATAAACAATGCAAACAAAAATATTATGGATATTATATTAAATATTTATTTTTTATGCCATATCCCTGCCACTTTATATACCTACGCTTCCAGCCCTCTGGATTAAGGGAGGATTTCATTAAAGAACAGAGTATCCTAAAGCACAGAATACTAAATTACTCTGCATTTTTGTCGACTTTCTTTGCCCAAAATGAATCACTTACTTATCCTTTATTACCTCGATTATTTTTACATATACTTGCATGTTATAGCGTTATATATTGTTATATAACTCGAATATTATTGTCTGTTTAAAATACCGGTTTTATGTCATGGTTCAGAACTCAAGACGTTGTCTGTGGTTCCCAAAAATTTTTAAGTACCTAATTGTATTGTTTTACTCTGTCTATAACGATATGCTTCTTTTGATATGCATAATCCGATTGAGTTTATCGCAGGGAGATTTCTTCATATGAAATATTTAGCTAGTTTTACTAATGATCAATCGTTGACAGAGCTAACCCATGACGTTAAGTGAACTATAATAAATAGATAAAAGTCTATGGCAGAAAGACCAATGTTTTATCTTAAATGCGATAACTTTGTAAGGCCGAAGGTACGACAAATGCCACGGTGGCAGAGTGACGGTGACAAAACGACGGCAACAAAGATGAAAAATAGCTATAAATAGGTGAGTTAGCAAGTTGTTTTAATGACAACGTGTTGTCGCGCTGCCGAACTTGCTCACTCATCTATATATGGTTTTTTTGCATCTATTTTGCCGTCGATTTGCCGTCGTCGCTTTGCTATCATAGCGCCAGCAAAAGAAGGAGAAATAATAATCATAAAGTAATAGCGCCAATTAAGTCAAAGAAATAAGAAAAAATATTCTAAATTATACAATTCATACAGTTTTATTGAATCTATATATTTAATGCGCCTGAAATCAAAAGTTTAAAAAATTATTCAAGAAAATAGAAAATATGCTTCAGATTTGTGTATAAAAATACAAGAAAATACATTTCTTAGTTTCAGCTTAAATAAACATTATATTGTAATGACCAAGTGAAACAACAATTGTTTGCAATCGTTCACTTAGATAAAAGATATTATTAACATACATAAGCATTACAATACAGCCCTCTTGTTCCGTAGCATATTATGAACTATGTATTACATTAAATTACCAGATAATATACCTACATTTTATCGAAGGATGGTGGCCTTTTGTAATCAACTTGATGATGTGAGGTAAATGTCTGTGATGGCCTCCCACTAAACATAATATTCAATCTACATTTAGATATAGTGCCGTTTTGTACTATCATAATCGTCGTATTACTGGCAAAAGACGATAAAAGTGAGTTTTGAGGTAATCGAGTTTTAAAGTTTGAGTCCCTCTGTTTAATACATTTTACGACAATTTCTTAAGGTATAATACGACGATATACTGTATGTAATACTAATACTTTTATATCTTACTTTACAGGTGAAATAAATTATTTTGAATATAAAAAATATAATAGACTATACTTTTAATTTAATGTGGTATATAATACAAATCATTTTTATTTAGGAAGCAGTATCCATGTCTGATACTTTTTAAATGAATGTTGAATTTTTAAATATCACAAGAATCATAAAATGTCTCACCGTGTACTGTTAATTTCTGCTGAAAATTGTTTGAGATTAAAAATAACAACAAATCTAATAAAAAAAATTTATAAAAGAAAATTGTTGATGAAACTAATGTGTAAATGTATTTTATATTACTCGTAACTGTGAGCATTTAAATATCTAAAAATGAATCCCAAGACTCATTTGGTCATAGCTTTCAGTACATTGAAATAAGGGGCCAAGAAATTTTATGACGATTATAAATGTAACCTTTAATGTTTTGTGGATTTATTGTACAATGAAAATTTTCGATGATATAAATTGGCTGTTTTTCTCGTATACGCTGTTATATTAAAAATACGAGATTTCTTTAGTTTTACGTTCTAATATACTTACATACTCTGTTATATAAATCAATGTATCTCAAATTTCCCACTCTACGGCCTCTGCAATCTGAAAAAAATCTCGTTGACTATTTGAGTGTTTTGTGTGTAACAGTACTTCTTTTATCTTTTGATGTAATATATATTGTAGTTTTTTTGGCAGAAATAGCAATAACCTAAAATGATAAAAAAGGGTTTCCCGAATATAGAAATATTTTGCGGCCGCATCACAAAAGCTCCACGCTCACAGGGATGCCGAAATTTCTGGTTTGAGAAGCACTGTACTAAAGTATTAAGCACACATTGTATATCGACCTTCTAGCATAGATTTGCATAAACAAAAATTAGTGTGGTGATAAAAAAAAAATTATTATTTGCTATAGCACAATGAATATATTTATTTTGTACGTGATAATATGATATTTATAACATAATTGTTTCACTGCGTTTGTTAGAGTCAGTTACAATTAATTGTTTTAATCACAATCCTTTTCAAGTACACACATTTTGTGGCTATTTCTTAAATATCCGGGCTTGCAAATACATCCGGGGTAGCACCCCGGAATATATCGACACCTAGCGCTAAGATCCGGGGCGGCACACGTGTTCTGGCAGGGATGGTTTCCACATTCTGAGTATACTTCAGTGGGTGAACATTCATTACCTAGTAAGTCGAAATTTCAAAATCATTCATTTGCGATCATGTTTTTCAATATAGATTTTCATGCAAATGCATAACATATTATTTAATTATTGGTACCTGATTGTAGAAATTTAAGTACAATAAATATTGTATCAGGCAGCCATGCGTAGCATCCTAAATATTTATATATTATCAAAATAATCTTTTTTTAGATAGCATATTCTCTCATATTCTTTCATGAAAATAATTTTAAATACTCTCTTTAATACATTACTGTAAACCCGGAGTACCACTAATATTGTAAATAATTATGTATATTTGATTGAGTTTATAAAACTGTCGAAAAGTTGAAAGAGCAAAACTTAATTTAATATATATATATATACTCATAACAAATAGTGATAGTTAATTTTTTATCTTACTCTACTTCAGATACCTTTCAATATTAAAAGACTTTCCTTCGGTGTTTTATCGAGATTGCTTAGAAAAAAAATATCACTTCTCAAAGAAAATTGTATCAATTATATTTCACGCATTAATTAGTGTATTTTAAAATGCTCTTATAGTTTTTTAGAATGACGTCATAATACTGAGCTATATTAGATGTACTATAATTAGTTCTAATGATCGCGGCATATGAAAGATTTCCGCTTGATAAAAAAAAAATCTTCAAGGTTTTATCTGCAGTTAATTCAATATTATTAGACGTAGCAATTTTTTCCTCTTAAATTTATTATTATCAAAACACAATGTATGAAATAATATTTTATTATTTTTTGTGTTAATTTAATCATTTATTATAAGATTTAATTAACACAAAAAATAATATTTTATTATTT
>JAGVSQ010006081.1:4290-16823 GCA_022683975.1 Rhyacophila evoluta
AAAAATCTGATCATTATTATAATATATTTATATTGCTTATTTAACACTTTTTTCTGATTCAAGACATTCTATAACTTCATTTTGATATGGTGGAAATATATAAAGTAATAAATTTACGGCGTAAGAGTGGTTGTTGCGAAGTATCGAGATACAGTTTCAACAAATAGGCATCTGTGTTTAATATCAACTGTTAATCAGTCAACTGTTGTAGTTTTACATAAGGTTACTAATACGAGTATGTGTAGTGTCGTGAAATAATTCGTGAAGGATATTCTCTTCAAAAATACTTAAAAATAATTTATCAGTATTTTAGTAATAACTATTGTATATATTCTCAAAAATGTCCCATAACTATTTGCTTGAAGCACCAAACTCATATTTTTTAATGAAATCTATGCAAATAAATCAATCGCAGTATTGAATCAATTAAAATAAATACGTACATGTATTTAGGACCAATAATTGTATTTGTTTTTGAAATTATAAACATATAAGACACACGGTTGGTAATATGCATAGCTCAATTGTTGTATCAATATTTGTTATTTAAATTGAAACGGTTTCAAACCGCTGAAATTTGCTATCAGCGTTGTTAGTTGATGGTACAACACAAAGTTCAAAATAGATTATTTCTTGCTATTGTAATTGCGAAGAAATTTTATGACGTTTACATTGCAATACTTGTATTCCCAAAATTTCAAAAATATGTAACGATACCGAACTTAGTCATGATCGTGTTATGTTGATAACAATTTCGTAATAAAAATCACCTCACTTCAAGTAAAATAGAATATTCTCACTATAGTTTTATAATATAGTAATACTAATGTTTGATGTTACAAACTTTAAATAAAAATTAAAAATCTATATTCGTATTCATGGTTCACAGTGACAAAATATCAAACATATATAATATACAATATATAGTATTCAATCAGCGAATTTAATTAATTCGCCAAGTAATTGAAATACTTACTTGCGATCTTACTGTTGATCTGTGCTGTTAAAAACCTGACCTAAGTTATCCCAGTTTTTGTGACATTATGGACATTTTGTTATAAAGAATTAGATCTATATACATATATCAACATGTGTGAATGCTTAAAGACATGTACACATTTATATTGACTGCCTACATACTCAAAATTTGTGAGCAATCAATACCGCCCTTTTTGTAGGTATTTTACCACCGGTCATCAGTTGACGGACATTATTAAACTCTTATCGGACGGTCCAATTATTTACCCTCTTTCTCGCTCGAACTCAATAAACTAGTGGGATTATTTATAATAAATACTAAATATGTACAATAATTGTAGAAAAGAAATCTAGTAAAGATGTAAATGTTTAACTCAGAAAATCAGCATTGTTTCGATTTTTCTTTTCTTACCTAATTTTCATTGCTAATGTTCAGCCAGACCTTAACAAAAATCGAGAAACGTAACTTTATTTTGTTTGTTTTATGATTGACACTATGAAAATTATATTTAAAATCTCTATTTAATTGTAGAATACGAGAAAAAGTTTTATTGTCCTAGCCCTTGCATTTTGTGACATATCGTATGAATATTTTTTACCGTTTTATAGGAGGCTTATCTGTATTTATAAAATAATAGATAATATATTACATAAAAAAATATGTTACATGTAATTTAATTTTTATATTGAATATAGTTATACAATGGTTCCATTGCTTTCATGAGATCTAGTTTTGCTATATTCCGATCTTTTCGATCTAAATATTTTTTTTGGGCAAGCTCAAGCTGAAGATTTTTCAGCCCTGAGTTACGACTTTTATTTTAAAATTATTGTCGATAATTTCCCACAAAACGACCATGCTCTTGTCATAACATGGTCAGCTATAACAATGAAAACCAATATACCACAAATTATATCTCGTCATTTGTGACAATTTATCAAGGAACTGAATAAAAGAAAGTTTATCATAAATAATAAAATGCAGTCACGAGTCTCACCAATAAAATTTATGTTTTCCTTAAACTCATTGTTTTATTTTATCATAGATGTAACGGAAAAAATTAATAAGGAAAAATCATTGAAATAAATGATATTTTTATCAAATGCACCAACTGCATTAATTATTGCAATTTGCGGATAAGGATGTTAACTTATCTTTTTTAAATGAATAAAAAATACGTGAAAAAAATTGAATGCTTTATGTATAGTTAGATATGACAAGACATGTCTTCAAATTGTGGTGATCTGCATACCCTATATATGGAGTGGACGATTTCACACCGATACATGATAAGAAAAACACAAATTTTTGAGATTTGGAGTAGAAATTATTTAATATGAATTGGATGGCATATCAAAGTAAACAATCGTGTCGATTATTTCGTGTGTTTATGACCGTGACTATCCCTGAGAAATTAAGTTTGTCTGAAAAATTCTTGTATTGCCACAGACTTGAGGGCCGATATACGTATATGCGATTATAATTTGCCGTGCTTGGGGCCTGATTATGCAGCTAAAAACACACATCCAGGGCCCGAGCTGGTAATTTCCCCTCGTGGGAGGTCATTTAATTTTCCACGCCGGCTGGCAGCGGCAATAATTTCGATAAACGCATCGGTCGTAAATAATGTATCGTCAGGACTTTAACCCGCTGATTGCGGCTTGCAGGAAATCCAGAAGGATACGTCTCCGACCATTGTTGCAGCCAGAAGACCAGTAACTGTTCAATTGAATAGTAAACACGTCTTCTACGACTAGTGAAGTAAGTGGTGATAAAACAAAAAGCACTTATCCGTCTATTTAACCACGTGTCAAACGTATATTAAATTAAGCGCAAAAAACCTGCAAACTATTCACTTTACTTCTAATTTATTTTAGAAAATATTATAAATTTAATAAATTATTCCAGTACTTCTCAACCTTTTCTATTGTAAGACACACTGAAGTCAAAACCTATATAGTATACTTCATACATTTCAATATAAGCACTGGTTTATGTTAAAAACAAATGTGTTACGTTACGTTATCGTATTACATTACGCTTGGGATATATTTTATCAAACAGTACATGTATAAAATGTTATATTTTTAACTGATTCTACTTTTTAGGTGAATATATAACATACAATTAATGTTATTCTTATCGTTAAAGAGGTGTCACATTATTATATTGAGTAAATTTTGAATTAGCTCGTTAAAACTAAATGGTCCTCAGGCGCCTGCAAAATAGCGTAATTACATACCTTATCGAAATTAAAATTCGCAAATATCTTTAGAATAGAAAAGGGAAATTATTCAGCTATGGTCAAATTTATAGGAGGACATTTTGAACAAATAGAAAAATAGTCGTAAAGCATGTGTTACAATGTTTTTGAAATCGATTTTTCCATTTTTTATATAATATATGGGTCTTCCGTGCAAAAAAATTTTGCTCATGTGTTCTCCTTTAAATTTTGTAGAATAATTTTACTTTGAAAATATACCCTTTATAAATGTTCTTCGGTGTTTGCTGAATGTAATGATCTTTTCTCTTGTGCAGATCTCTAATATTAATAATTATGCGTATCTTTGGCAATCAATAAGAATTTGACGCAGTAAACATGGAGCGGAGTCAAGTTTAAAAAAAATGACGGCTTTGTAATTTTTTTTAACATCAATATAGTACAGTTAAAATTATTTTAACTAAGCAATGATATAATAGAATCGAATGCCTAAAATGTATAACATAAATCAAGTTTTATATTTGGACGTTTCCTATTGGCTTGAGGTGGATAATATTATAATAACAAACATAATCGTTTTATGGTGCTTTAAAATCGTGATAATTAAATATTTTTCACATAAATTATTTAATTTATAATATGGACGTGAATTTGATATCACCGATTCTCGTTTATCGTTCGCTTAGCTCTCAAAGATTACCAATCACCACTAATTACGTTAACCAATCATAACTCCTTACAGCGAGATTTATTGCGGCACTAATACAGATGAAATCGATACGCCATGCATACTCCCTTGCAAAATATTATTTTTATTCAACTAAACTTTTTTGTTTTATGATACACACATACACAACGAGACTGGTCAAAAAATATGATGAACGATTTTTCGCTCCATTTTTATTAAATAAATTATTCCTTTTTCAAACAGCATTTTATTTTTTAAATTATCCTAAAACGTGGTATTTTGTATAGTGTATAATTTTACCACATCGGCTCCGAAGGTTAAGTATATGGATGAATACTCAGGGTATGACGATGTGCACTGGAGAAATGGAGTATATGAACCTCCATAATGTAAAGACTAGTCTTGACAAGTTTTTTTTTAATGAGAATTGGTTGTCAGCCAATTGCCAACCAATTATGCATCCAGTTTTGTATCGTTGGAATATTTTTTAAATCCAGTAGCTACGGAATTTAACCCCACAACTCTTGATTCAAAGCGCGCACATCAAATTCTTGGCCACTGAAAGGAAAAACTTTAGATTTGTATTTAAGTCAAAATGTATTTTTCAATTGGATTTTTTATCCTTTTAACTTCAGTAGACGTAAGTGCGTGACAACCTAAGTTATATTTACTCCCGGGACATTCCCGTCGAATAAAATAGATCGCTTCACGATATCAGAGCTCCAGAATGCACCTGATTAAGACCGAATGAGCACATTAGGTAGTCATTATATATTATCAATGTCATCATTATAAAGTATTTATAAAAAAAATAGCATTTTTAATGGTGTGACTGTAGCTGTTATAAATAACAAATAAAATATACATCCGCCTGTAATATATTAATTAACACAATTTTAAAGTGTATTTATTGTAAATTACACTATTCAGAATAAAAAGTTTTTCCAGCTTTAATACCATTATATATGTTTGTAATATATATTTTTTAAGTTGTGTAAATTTTTAGTCGTTTTAAAATTAATTTACAAAATGAATTCCGTAGGTAAATTTATTTGTAACAAGTCCCATTACTTTATGTATGGAGACATTGGTTCAACTTAGTTTAAAAACTTGATATATAAATCATATCTTTACAATACCAACGCACATCACCCCTAAGTATGATATTTTTTTATTACTGTAGATATATAATACTAATGGCTGTCTCAGATATTAAAAAAATAAGCACCCAAATTAAAACTTCTCTAGTCAGCTATATATTAAATGCATACACTTGATATGTAAATGTATTTACTATTATTTGTATTAATTAAATAGATACAAATGGGAAAATGAATCCTTCTTAAAAAAATCTTTATAACTAATTAAAACAAAAATAGTGATGTTTTTATGAAAAATCGTGAGATGCTTAAGGTAAGAGTGAGTGTATCAAAAAAAGTATTTTTAATTATGGATAAACCCACGTCCATCTATCTTATCTCCATATTAATATCCTAAAAAATACACAATTTTTTTAACAAGATTTCTCTGTGAATCTTGGTAGTTAAACATGTAAATATAATATTTATGCGGAATATCAATGCACGTCACCATGGAAATGGAAAGCTGATACATTGGGCATGCGAGAGATGCAACATTTTAAAGACTTGCATCACACATCAAATTTACCACACGGTCCTGCAATAATAAACCGGACGTCATGTATGGACGATAACGAGTCCACAAATTCGATTCCAGTAGAAATTCACTCCATTCATGCAGTTTATTCTTCAATTCAACACAGAGCAATTGATAGCTATTGACAAATCTACCAAAAAAACAAATATTCTGCCCGCCTTTTTTTGAGATTGTGAAGACGGTGAACAGTTTTCCAATCTTGATTTCGTCACCAAGATTCAATCAGCAAATTTTGTGCTGCTAATTTTACGTTCTATGAAAAAAAACATATATTTTATATTACAGGTAAAACATTCATACCACATCCCTGGCATATCCGTATGAATGATTGTTATTGTAGGTAAAAACTTTTATGTTAACTATATTTGCAGAAACGGAAGAGTGTTACTCATAATATAATACGTTTAGAAAACCTATAAAAATCATATTTTATGTGTATAGTACAATAAATATTGTTACAGAAGCACTTAGCGTTTGAATTGTGTATTGTTTAGCATAAAAACTATTACGTTGAACACTTGACCGCACTCAATACTAAGCAGCGGAGATAGGCATAAGAAAGATACTTTGCGGTAAAAAGTGTAATCTAAAAGCCAATAAATGGTAAACTGTAATCAACTCAACTCATTTCTTGTCTTGATTTAACTATCGGATTGTAAGAAAACCAGTAGCCAACCTTAACTCTCATACGTTTATTGATTATGAACGTATTTATTTATACACTATACAATGCTGTAATGATCCAGACTTAGGGAGACGTTAAAATCATGAGCTTATAATGAAGATTTAAAATGAATTAATATTTTAAACGCCAAGTTAATGTAACATCACACATGATATTCAGTTAATTAAACTATGTTAAATATAACAGATCCCTTATATGTAACACCGGACTCCCTTTGTACACGTTGTATACGTTCACGCATAATCGTGTGAAAAAAACTGTATAAAAAGTATACTAAAATAAAAAATAATGGTAGATACTTTTTCTTGTATAAAAATGAATACATTTATCATTCCTTTATGGTAATTCAATTTTATTAAAAAAAAAATTCTTTCACAATAGTCGTAACAAGTATAATTCAATAGACGAACCTGTTTAGACATATGTGTTTTGTACGACATCGCTTTCATCACTTAAGATATCCGTAGCGCATGTAATTTTTTTTTAATTTTGGGGTTTAATGTATTTAAACAAACAATAAATGGTGAATGTAGCACGATGCAAATAGAGAATTAAGTGTATTCTTCATCTTTCGATATAATGATGAAGTATCGAATATTTCACAATTAAAACGATACAAACAATATATGCAAGGGTTAAAAGCAAAACAGCTAGTGCCTAACAAAGAAATTTCACGGAAAATTAAATGAATTCGATGATAGCATTCCAATTAATTATGAAAATACTTTTCTATTAATATGTAAATTTAAATAAACTGTTAATGTATAGATATTATATGAGATGATTAAAACTTTAATATATTTAAGATTAATACTTTAACGACTTTGATATGGCCAGTGGCGTTTTTGCCTTTAACTTCCTCATATAATATGATATTTCTATTACATCTAGACATTATATTCATAAAAATCAAAAGTTTCACGTAGCATTTATGTTAATTTTTACAGTATTAATATGTTGTCCAGTGTGGATAAATCAGAAATATATTCTGCTTGTAAACCAGTTTTCAGTTGTAAGATCTAAATTAGCAATATGTTATCTACATAGTAATAAACGATTTTTAAGTACCTTTTGTGAAATACACAACTACACTCTGCATGATGACCAATTAATACTTACTACATATTACGAACTGCAGTGTTTTTGGATATTTATTTATTCATTAAAATTCGTAAATTTTGTGTTTTGAATTTATTTTCGAACGAGTTATTAGAAAATTATCACGATATGAATATCATATTATTCGAATCAAAGGCAAATATTTCTGTCTTGAAAGTTTTTGCAAACTTTTTCAGCTATTCATAACACTTTTAGTATTGTGAATAATTGATCTTTTAAATGAATCAAAATCTAGCAAATCAATTTTACAATGGAGTTAAGTATTTATTCATATTAAAGTGTATAAAAACAAGAATAGTGAAATGTAGTAAAGCTGTATAAGAAGTGAGTTTCATATATTGGTAGTATCTTTCTTCCTGGCTTATAAAATATTACCTTCATAACTACTTTCAGGGCGAGAAATGTAACTTGAGCGCCATCTTCATGATCCAAAAATTAAATTAAGGCCTTCTAAGTTAATAAAAATTGTAATTTAACTATACTTCATAAACCATGTTTGAATTTAAGTGTAATAACTAACTACTGATTCAATGTGAGTATCCTGTAATTGAATTCGAAAACTGACTGTATAATAAAAACCTTAACAATACATATACTATAATATTGATAGACCATCGCCATCCGATCAAAAGATATTTATATGCATTTAAAAGCTTAGCGTATTAAATAGGTCTAAATATTCTTTAATCTCGTTAAGCTCGGCAATAATTCAAAATAGACATTTATTTGAAGCTAGCTGTAGCTCAAGGGTTAAAACGAGTAATAAATAATTTAGATGAGAATCTATCAAAGTGTTTTGTACTAAACAGTTGATACAACGATCAAAGCTCCCGTGGCTATTAAAACACTTTTCTTACGTTCGGCTACTTTTCCCCCACCAACCGCCTACGCCGTTTTCAGAGTTGAATTTAGACATTTAACGGCCCGAATAAAATGATAAATACATACTCCAGTATATCAGGAACAAAATAATTGATGTTGTAAGACTGAATATGTCCATATACATAATACTAAGTTGAAATGTTAAAGAATTTTCAATGCCTTGTGAAAATAATATTTTACATAATCACTTTCTTTCACATATTTTCAATAATACAATATGAACTTATGAATACAGTAAAAGTATTTTAAAAAAAACGAAACGAAAAATAAACTTTTTAAAATATTTATATTGTATCCAAAACGAGAAGTCAATAATGTAATTTTAATGTAGCATTATTTTGATCTTAAATTCTATCGATAACTTTTACATTCGAAATACTATAGTACTAAAGTTTTTTTTCTCTTTATATATTATAGTTTTATAAATCATAATCGTTCAACTGTAGTCAAGTTGAAATAACGCAAACGAAACAGTATCAAAGGTTATGAGATCAAGTCCCATGGTTCCAATTTTTTTTAAAGTATTAATATAGACACCCAATTTTATGAAGATTGATATTTTGTTTTCACAGAGGTTGCTTTTCAGTAAATTTATTTACTAATGGGTGTCCAATTTTGCAGTTTTTACTTATTTAAATATTACCACGTATTTTATTCACGCAACTATAGATTTTGAACGCGTGATCTCTGCCATTGAAGTGCGCGCATTTATCAATCGTCTATCGAGGCAACTAAATAAAATTCAGATGTGATAACAGTCAAATTCCGTTGTAAGAAATACCGAAATAACGAGATTTCTCGCAAAACTCACAAATCATGTTGAACCGGAAAAAAGGATATAGTTATTTTACGTTCTTTTATAACGAAAAATTACAAAAAAAAAATAAAACGGGTGGTCATAAAAGTTTCGTTATAACGGTAATCGACTATATATTATATATTTTCTGGAATTATGTAGTCAATAAGCAAGTGATTGATATTTTTATTGTATTTGAAAGATGCGCAAATTGGCTTATAATGCCTAGTTCAACTCTGTTAGTAATGACGATAATCTCCAGTTATTTATTATAATAGGTCATTTTCCGCGCATGCGCGCTATACTTTACGACGTGCGTAAAATCCTTTACCGCCACAACAACATGCATGAAAATAATATCGAGACCCTGGAACAAGATACCAGATCCAAATTGATAATTTCGCGTGGATAATTGTTCGTAATTTACGACCGCCGCGCAGTCGGGCTAGGGGAGGACGGGGGTGAATATGACGGGGGAGGACGCGAACATGATTGTCTGCGTAAAAGTGATTTCATTACCGCCGACTTAAGAATGGTTTATACACCGTGCATAATGAATTTACTGTCAGTAAATTCGATCGATGATTGAAATTTATTCTACATTTAAATTACCGTATTAACTTTTGTTAATCTTCACTTAAAACCATGACTCAAACAAGTTGAGTAGATCTGAACAATAAGTGAGTATGTAGTTTAATTATAAATAAGGAAAATGAAAAAAAATACGTTGTGGATAGTATTAATATAAAAACATTAATCCAGTTCAATTACTCGAAAAAAACTGCAAAACTATGAAAAATAAAATTTCTAAAAATATCCTAACCTAGATGAAACTTACTTTATCTTATGCTTGATATTGGCGGTAGGTTTCTAAACAAGAGATTATTGCTGAGAGATTAATTTCCAAAAGCATTTTTGCTCATCGTGTAATTAAATTGTCCATTAATAATGATTCATATTAGAGTGTACAAATTCTATTTTACTTAAGTAAATATCTATGCTGAATTTCAAATTGGTTATATTTATTGTTTTTTATGGACTGCCTATTTTTTAGATATTTTTTATTAATTTTATAGATCTAGATACACTTCCTAATTTACTAAATTCTTGATTAATTATTATTATAGAAAAATCAGTCAGATAACTAAGGCATTGATAAGGAAAAGGAGTGCACGGAGTCACTGTTTGTGATTACACGTCGCGTAGAACTGAAGAAAGAGGATTGTGTAGACTGGAGTTTCGCAAACTATGTTCCGCGACAATTTGGAAAGCTTTTATACACTGTAACAAGCTTAAAGATCTTCTTACTAGTAAGAATTACCCAACCTAAAAAAGTGTTCCATTGCAGAAAAAGTTTGGGAAACCCTGGTGTAGACTGTTGCCAAACGACACCACTGAATGACAAACTGAGAAAAATGCAGTTTTATCGCATTTTATAAAAAAAAATCCAAGGCTTGTAACTGCTAAATGATGGAATCTAGTAATTTCGATTAACATCTTAAGCCATTCCTTTGGTGCAGTATTTAAAATTTATATGTAATATTATATATAATTTGGACTAAGAAGACTAATATAAATAGACATATTAAATCACTTTGAAAAATACTATGATCTCAATATGCGAATTAAATATAAGAGTGAAGTTTCTTGAGTTTGAAGTAAGTATATGTAGAACATATATATATCCTTTTAATGTGTGGACTTAACTATGCTTAATATCAATCAACATTATTGTTAACATGTAAATTATATGAAATATAAATATTAAATTCTTCGGGCGCCATCTCGCGTAGAAAATCGTAAACCGTCTAGTATAAGCCTAATAAACTACAAATAGTATTTTGAATAAATATTTAAAATTTCTAAAGACGCATCATAAATAAACAGGGAATTATAAACTTTCATTAGTATTAATTGTTTTTTATATTTTTAAATAGTTGTTTTGTTTGAATGTCATAAAGCGCGTGCTACAGCTGCGGTTTTAATTGATTCTAATGAATTAATCTTTAAGGTGGAATCTCACCATGAGGTTAATGAAGCAGCGACTTAATAAACTATTAAAAAAAAAAAGCAGAAGACAAATATATAAATATATATGATAACTGTTTTGCTTAAATAATTAAAATGCAAATGTTTCTTCACAATACGATGCGTGCCTTATGCTATCATTGAATCTAGCAAACATTCAATTATAAATAATTATAAAGATTTATAGACAAACACCTGATCATTAAAATTGATTTGAATCTACCTGGCATTGGAAAGCATATAATTTGCAGAGGATATGCATATTCAATCATTGTTTAAAATACTCAATTTTCTTACACACTTGTATACTAAAGTAAATAAATTATATGCTACACTGCCACGACAATTATTTTTTATTTAATTATCAACTTGCATAGCTAGATAAATATTCTTTTAGATACATCATATCAAGCAGAGATGGGAAGTCATAAATATATTCGCCCGGAATTATTTTAATGAATCGGTAATAATCAGTCATCAACAATATATTTTATTATACAGTATCTTTAACTTATAGCCTCTGCAGGTGTCCACTTATATTTAAATAAACTATTTACAATGACAATATTTAATTTACTATTTGAACGTATTCACCTTTGTCCTCTTGTTATTTGAAACATATATATAATATTTGATATACGAACGCTAACTACATGGTCGCACCTATATTTAAAAAAAAAGATTAATCAGATTTAAATAAAAAATATGCTTACACGAATTTGTAATATTTGTAGAAGTATTCTGTTCAAATTTCTAGATATATTACAAAAAGTAATAAATTGATATCCTGATCGATTATATGCGTTGGGTTATATGCGTATTCATAATTATAATATATTTTAGTGTAAAAATAAAATAATGTACCTACTTACAATCAAAATCGTAATTAATTTATTCACTAGGTTGCCAAAATATGACATTACAACTTTTGCCGTAAACTATCTGATCTATTTTAGATGGCCTGTGAACATATTTGACGTATTGTCTAGACAAGGGTTTCTTAATCTATGTTCTGCGACAATTTGAAAAGGTTTTATACACTGCAACACAATTAAAAATTTGTACGTCACATTGAAGGGCGAGTGATGATCAAGCTTAACTGATGTTTATGACATCAAGTATCTAAGTAAAGGCAGACGACCATCTTTTCTAATCAAGAGATCGGGTATATTGTTTTTACCTGACCAGCTGACAAGTCTTGTCAGTTTAACGACAGTTGCCAAGATTAACAGAACGGTAAGCCGTGCTTATAAACATTATTCATAAATCTGATAGAAAAACAGCTTGAAATAACGTATTATTCAAATTTTATTTTAATATTATAGTTGGATATTTAAAAATAATTAATGTGTTTAAATAACATTTTTTTAAATTTTCACTGGTAAGAATTGCTCAACCTAAAAAATAAGTAATATTTTCGACTGATGGTGCTTGATGGAAATTGATTTTAAATTCTGA
>JAGVSQ010006082.1:2241-16822 GCA_022683975.1 Rhyacophila evoluta
TGCCACATGTTGAAATCTAAAATGAATTTCAAAATATATTTACTATTTGACGGATACAAATATCCCATCTAGTGACAGTGTCACACTATACAAAATATTATTTGCATTTCAATACCGAGTATACAAATATATTTTTTTACGATATATTGTTAGCTATTCGTGTTATCCCTTGGACACATGTTTTTGACGTATACATAACATGCAATTTTAAACCATCATATAAGCACTGTTTAACATCGCATCTTACCTTACACGTTGTACAATAAAACAGCGGCTCCCATGAAACGTTGAACACGGAATTTTCCCAGGTTTGAAAATACAAACGTTTTTTAACTCATACTAGGTACTAATTATTATAACTAAAATCATTGTTGGAAATACTACTAATTGTTATATATTTTCGATGAAAATTATATAATTAGATATTCTTTTCTGATAAACTGGGTGTGATATTTCAAAAAAGCTAAACACACAAATCAAAACGATTGTTGCTGGCATACTATATGTACGATAAAAACAAACACTGCGAATCCGATTTTGATGATTTAATAGATATAAACATTATTTTATGTCGATATTCAACCGTTGTCAAATGGTATTCTGCGAAATGGATGTCTTTTGTTTAATTCGGTAGATAATTGAATTTTTATGAGATTTGTGGAGTTAGCTTAGAAATGATGCCGTGGTAGTCGGTATTCCCAAATATGAGTGCGTTGCATCTTTTAATGAAATATGCGTTCGCATTCGCGGATCGCAGCAGACTTGCACAAAAACTTATTTAGTTAACAAACAAACGGCAGAGGTTCCCGCCAATTCCTCATCGACGGCCATCTTGGAAAGAATGCGAGCGTTAACTGGATAGGGACGAATCAGGCAAATTGATATCGCTGCTAGATTGAACACTGAAAATTTCAAAGTTAACAGTACAAAAAAAAAATATATCGAAAAAACAAAATTAATATTGATATTGATGTTTCTATTTTTTTGTAATCTGATCCACGCGCTTAAGAGATATAGAAACTCAAACATAATTTGGAATACACATAATATATTTATGCATTTTTTTATCATATCTGCTCTAAGCTTGGAGTATATCTTTCTCTGTAACATGAATAGATAGATGTCTTAATATATTTTTTTTATAAACCTGTGAACTAATTATTCAATCCATTTAAAATACAGTCCTGTGTCTTAAGATTTTTGAAAATCAAGCAATTACGTGATCCGCGCTCGTGAGCTCCGGCACAAAAGCGCGTAAAATTACCTCTCTGCCACTGGTGGAAATTATTGTGCACTAGTGACTAGGCTATCGATATTGTTTTGTAATCTGACCAAAAATTGTGCATATAACAATCAATAATTACGTAAAAACAAAATTGTGTAAATACTATTTATAATGTGAATACCTTTATTTAAATTAATCCACAATTAATTTAGTTGTAATGTAATGTGGTAGGTTTATTTATATTCAACTGTAATGAAATAAGATAGTCTAGAAATGGGTTTTTTTTGTGTGGCTTTGCAGTTAAGCGGTCTATATGTAGTATGGACAGCAGTTCGATTATTTGTACCATACATTACATACCAAAATCATCAAAGCTTAAAAACTGGATATATTGTAGAAGAAAAAAAAAAACAGTTTGAAACGAGGAAGAAGAATATGGTAATTATGTTTGTGAAGAATCATTGCATTTGCCACAAATATGTGCTGATCGGACTATATCGTCTAGTGATGAAAATGATGTTGTATCAATTTTCAAACTGTACAAAGCATTGTCAAATATCGTCGATAATCTTGTCACTTAGTGTAGAAAGAACTGTTAAATAAGATTAAATCAATTTGCGTTGGAAAGTATCCAGCACATAAAATAGACTCGACTGCTTTACTATTCAATTATTATTACTGATGCGGACCTGTAAATTTCACCAATTTAGCGTTCCCCCGATCTCGGACATAAAGAATAAAGATTTCTTGCCGCAAATATCTGAAATATGCTCCCAATGCGAAATAATTTCGGCGAGGCAAAAAGCGGCCCGCTCGGTTACGGCCCGGCCCTTTGCGAAAAGCTCCCTGCCTGGCTCCTCTCGTATCATACGATTTCATATTAGGCCACGATTTATTCCCTGGTCACGCTCCATCAAATTATTTACCCAAATTTAAAAACTATGGGGATGTTTCATCGATAATCTTTTAAGAAAGATTTCTGAAGGCTTACGATATTCACATCGTGTTACGGATGGTATATGACATATGGTATCTTGCTAATCTGATAACCGCCTAATAATTTTTTTCGTCGTTTTGAGATTGAGAGATGACAATCTTTATTTAATTCCTGGTGTCACAGATCATTTCTGTTTTATACTTTCATTCCGTTCTGACAACATTTTCGTGTCTTTATAATTCACAAATTATTTTATTATCATATTATATATCCGGTTTCTGTGTGAAGGATATGCCCGCCACGTAGCACCCTCAGGATTATCCGTCACACGTCCTTTAAACACGTATATAAAAACATTTTACAATTAATTATTGCCCTTAGTACAAGCCTATGTAAGTACACCGATTGTGGAAAGAAAAAGGATGTAACCCTCAATATTTTAACAGCTTTTATTCGATAATCAGAATGTATAACAACAATAAAAACTGATAATGCCGAATTAACGTCTAAATTTAGCTTTTAAGTTTGAAAAAATGATACACTCTGAAATAAGCGAGCAGGAAAAAAGGTTTTCACCCAATCTATTTTATTGGTTTGTCTTAAATAATTTAATATCATATTTCGTAAATAAAACAACAATTTCAGTCTTCATATACTTTAAGACTGCGTCCATGTAATGTTTTGACTTTAGATAAAAATTATTAAATAAAAGTTGTTTGTGCCTCCTGTAAATTTTGTTATATAGGCTACGTCCTTTTCCTTTCCGCAGTCGACATATTTAATCCAAAAAATGTTAAATTTATGAATCCCAGTATCATTTAGATAACCTTATTTTACTCACCACGCCTTCTCAGCGCGCTTATACCGTGGATTCAACAACGTGAAACTCTATTAGCGTCAGAAGCATCTAAAAAGTAGCCTTAAAATACTTTTGAAAGCGTGCATATACTAGGAAAGAGAGCGAAGAGTCGGGTGTAATATTCACATGTAATTAATTACACAGAGCGAGATTTTGCCAGTTAACTCGAGTTGAAGTCAATTGAAAATGTGCTAATTAAAGAAATACGAAAATAGAAAAAACTTGCAAACTATAAATATAATGAAGAGTAGACGTCATTAATCAAATGTATTGATATTTTTATGACTATTTTTTAATTATGATTAAAAATAATCAGGGCTGTGAACTATTTATTTTCCTAAAAAGGATCTCGTGGTTAAGTGTAAAACACGGTTGTCGTTGGACAAGGTGGCTATTAAACGTTTCCTCCTCAGATATTCGTATACAATACTAAAACTGATTTACATTCGTTACGCCAATGTAACAACCCGTATAAATAATATGCTGCGCTAACGTGTCTTTGCTGACGGAAGCCAAATATGTAAGTTGATTGAAATCGTTTTTGATGTCACCGAAGTGGTTAATGCTCCGCAAAAAATCAGGATACATGTTTTTAAAAATAAATTTGTACCGTTTTCAATCAGAAAAAACTTTAATTAATTTCTGTGAGAAGACAATATTTAATTAAATGTTGCAAGTATGTATTATTATCTATCGGTTGCCCCCCGCATGTAAAGTCAACTTTTTTCAACTCTATCAATGTTTTGGACTCACATTTTCGAATTTAAAATCATACCGTAGGGTGACTATGATTGAGTCTCGATTTCTATAAATTAATATTTATTTTATAAAACTAATAATCATTCAGCAATACTGAGATATTTCAATAGCTATAAACTTACCTCGTTATATTGTTAAAGTAGTTATTAATACTTCCTCTATATTTGCAACTCTTTTATCTAAAATATATTCAGTACGCAGTATTGAAATTTCTGTATTTTAATAAAAGTTATTACTTCTACTTTTTCCAAGATGGACAGTATGTGATGAAGAAGCCTATGTGCATGTTTATAAAATTTATATTTAATATAGAAAATACTATACACGTATTGATCACGGAATAATTGTTCATTATAGTGTACGGTTACCCTACAATATATTCCTAAGCTTTGTTAACCTATTAAGATACGGAATGGATGTTAGAAGAGGACTATACTAGAGTAAAAAAATAGATGAATCATCGTTTAGCAATCAACAATTTGGCAATAAATACAAAATCGTGATTTTTAAGACAATAAAAGTATTGAAATTTATGTGTCGTTTGAATAGGTATTTTAGTCTATTATATAATGTCATAATTTTTCAACATATTTTGAGATTGATAAAGATTATTTTATTACTATATTTAATACATTATTTTTTTATCAAATTCTAAAATTATTTATTTTCTTCTTGGAATATTGGAAGAAATAATTTGGAATTCGAATACTTTAAATTCAAATGTTTAGTTCTATGAACCTTGTAAAGTTCTTCACCAGAGCCTTAAAAACACAGAACACGGTCACATGAATGCGTTATATTTATATTCATTACCATGCAAATTTTCATGCTTAAAAAAAAACACATTTGCTCTATTCGCTCATTTCCTATGTCCAAATTAAATCAACTATTTGCCAAATATAGAAAAACATAAAAAAAAAACACTAATAAAAATGATATATTTTAAGTAATTTTTTATAAAATAAAAATGTATTTACACATACATATGCAAATATACATATTACAGTATATAAAAATTTGTTTTAAACTTTTACCTACTTACCAAATTAATTTTAAATTAATCTTAAAACATTGTCAATTATTGGTCTAAATTAATACTGTGTATTAAGAGTGGTACATTCTGTCAAAATCACGCAACCTGTATCGATATCGCCCATCCAATCCAGTGTATATCATATTTATCTAACCAATTTTGTGCCATATTCCTTATCGGCTTCTTATTTGAAGTAAATGAATACTTCAGAGCATCCCCAGAGATCCTTGTCACACCACACTCAAACTCTCCGTATCTGGCCGTCGTTTGCTCATATTGAATAGAGACGGGCCAAAGATCGAGTACCAATTGGCGACCTTTTATAAATATTACGAAAAAATCTGTATTATGAAATCTGTACTTAGAATAATTTAAATTCATATCTGCGTGTTACTAGCTTCAAAATTATATCTTATGCTTGAACTCTTTGTAGAGCACCGCTTCTCAGTTTCTTTAATCGATTTTAAGTTGAAGTAACTATTGACAAAAATCATTATTCTGTAGAAGTATGATTGATATAATTTAGAGTATTCTACTATTGTGGCGCTGTATGGCTCACGTGAGTCATTGATTCATAACAAGATATTCAACGGCCAAAACGATTTTAGTAAAAGCTTAAAATTAAAAAAAATATTTTTAAGACCGTTCACCAAAATATTGGTTCTCATGTACCGTTTATATTTGGTCGTATATAATGTATTAATCACCAATAAATTTATGCGGGATCTCACAGTGTTATTCGATATTCGTAGATGCTTGATGATGATGAAGAGTTTTTGTAAAGAGCAACGTGATTCAGCATTTTGGAGCAATTTTAATATCTTTTTTGAGAAGCACAATAATTTTTGACATCCATTCCGGAGAACCAATAATCACTGTAATCAATGCATTGTCTTGTCAGGGGGATTTGGAAATCGAAATAGCTTACATTATTATTATTATAATCATTATTTTTTAATCGATTGACCGGCTTAAAGGTTTTTTTTATTTAAGCCACACCTTATCTCTATAAAATGCCATTAAAATATTGACCATGTACTGTTTACTAATAATATCGATTTATTGTTTTAAAATAAATATCAATGCAGACGTTCTTAAAATAGGACTTCTTCTGGTCACCTATTCAATGTATGTATGATATTTTGACAGTTCCACTTTCCGGTAGCGAATCATAACTATGGCATAACTAAGCTATGAATGACCTGGGAACTAGGAGAGTTTCAATCTGATCTACCATTTCTTTGAGTCAACCGAATTTTGACGTCCTCGAAATTGAAAAGCTAACGTAATCATGAATCATCTTGAAAAATGGCTTCATGTTCAATAATTATGACTACGTCTCTAATAGCAAGATAAATAATGTTGAGATTTATGATGAGAACTCAAAGATTACTCATATTTGGGGATACACATAAAAGTTTTCATGTTATTTCTATTTTCTCCATTTCGTCGACAATATTGCAGGAAGTCGTATCTTGATTTTTTGACTTAAGTCAGTTTGTAAAGTATAGTGATATTTTTTGCAATCTTTTGTATTATTGGCACATTAACACATAATTTGTACATGTTTTATGAATATATGTGCTAACGCGAATATGTACTAATAATACAAGAGATTACAAAAACAAAACAATACTTTACAAAGTGAATTAAACCAAAAAATCAAGTTACGCGTTCCTGCAATATTGGCGACGATTTGTTTTCTGTAGTAAACAGAATTGATTTAACACAGTCGAACGCCATTGCCTATTTAATTTATGATCCCTTCTTCTAATTGATATGATATATTATTTGTTTACCATGTCCGCTCCGAAATTGGACCATTCAATCTCCACAGTGAGAAAATGGTCACTCCAAATTTTGCTCGAATATTTCCGAAATGTGAAGGCCTTCATAGATTTTTTTTACGAAAGTTGGTCATCAATATCCAGCGTCTTATTCATCAGCATCAACATTAAACAAAATATGGATATCAATTAAAACTTAATAATTCAGGCATTATACATTTTTTGAACAAATACCATATATTCTAAATGTATGATGTATCTGTACTTATCTATATTTTTGTTTTACAATAGATCTTTACCTATAGCTATCGAGGTTATAATATTATACATCGAACATAAATCTGAAACGCAGGTGTATTGTAATTTTAATATTATCATCCTCAAAAACCGAACGGGTTTCATTTGAAAGAAGTTTCTATGAATCAGCACTTTTTCGATAATAATTTGTCCATTTTTTTCAAACGAATCATTTTTTTATCGATACCAAACGAGAAATGATTAATAATCATAAAATACTACACATTATAATATTATCTAAAATCTAGACACAGATTAACCCTCGTATAACATGGTATATAGATAGACAAAGCTTTTTCAATATAACACGATTTTAAAATTTTGATAATAACATAGCATAACGCTGAATTAACAACGCGACTTCGAAAATTGAAAAATATGTGTGTATATGTATATATATGTATGTGTGTTTATATTTGCGTTAGTTTTAAACCTTTCGTCTGCCATACCGGCATCGCCCAAGTCAGTAATGGCCCGTCTTCATAAGCGTGACAACTCACGCAGTGACAAAAATAAGTAGAATATGCATTTTATTTTATTTTGCAGAAATTTAACCTACAATATAATATTTCTGAAAATATAGTTGACCCACTGCTATATGAAGGTTTCCGTTAGCTTTTTCTATTCATCTCGATACACAATTTTGGCCGGTTTGCCAATGTAGTGTCATTCAACAACTTGCATAATTTAATTCGCTGTACGACTTTAGGCACCTCTATCCAACAGTTAATATGAATAATGTATCGAGTAATATATCCAGTTAATTGCAATCTAATATCTTATCGTATTCAGTGCTCAGTATTAATAATCTATCATCAAATATTGCTATTATTTGTTAAGCCGATCGAGTTATTTATCCGGACTAATTGATTAATTAAAGAACTTTTTTTTAATTAAGGGAAAATTTTGATTAATAAAAGATTTTTTTTTCAAAATGTTCGTTACAATGCGGCTCTGAATTTTACTATTCAAAAACATCAATTACATTCGAAAGAAAAAAACAAACACGTAGTTATATAATTGACAGTGAAAAAACAGCTTTTACGTAAAATAAATAAATTCGAAACACGCTGTATAAACATAAACATGGAATAATGAAAATAATAATATATTAATATAAATAAATATGTAGATCCAATTACGCCTCCAGTCCGAGTTTTCAAATCTAAATTTAAAAATACGCATTCCAAAAATATAATATTAACCCGTCTAGTACAAAGTACTTTTATAAACCATCCACGTCAGAGAATCAGACAGTATTGATAATAATCATTGTTATACAACCGGAGTCATGGTTACAGACTGTAAAGTCACTTTAGAAACATAATTATTGTATAATAGTAATAATTAGAAAATTTGTAAAGTGGTCACACTCTTTAACCATCATTTGTCAAAACATATTTCTATTTATATAAATAAATACACAAACAGGTAATAATAATAATTTAGTACCACGCGATTTAAAATTTTCATATGATTTATTGGTCAATATAAATGGTTTTACTAAATACTATACCAATAATATAATTTGTCTCCCCAGTAGCGTGGTTGGTCTACCAACTCTAGTGCGCGTCTACCAATCCGAGAAATGCGGGTTCGATTCCCCATCTGTCAGATTTAAAAAATCCGAAAAATGCAGGACTGGGTTGAGTATTTGTCTGACAAACGATTCTCGTGAAAATAATCTGTTAAGATGTCTTCACATTGTGGAGATCCGAATACTCCTCTTTCGGGGTGGATATCTTCACACTGCAGATCCATATTCTCCACGTTGGGACCGAACATGGTATGAAAAAAATGATATAATAAACAGCACTATAGGAATATACATATTTTATTGAAAGCGTATAATATCCAATTAAAAGCAATGTATAAATACACCCAACTATCAGTAAAAGTAATACATAGCTTTTCACTCAAAATTGATACGATCAGGTAAATATGGAAGCAGTAGGTATACCACACCTCTATCGTATTTCGTTAATTTTTAGTATCAAATTTCTATGAATATCCGAGGTGAGAAGACTCGACGAACACGTGGTGAATGTCATTTGCGTATTATTCAAGATAAGCTATTAATCTATTTATCTGCGTCGTATTATCCACATCAAATGAAATGGAATCCTACCACAGTGAATTATGGTTTATTATTGCATTTTAAACTGAGAAACTCATTTTTGAATGGGTTTATCAAATTATAACAATGCGTAATTATATATGGTTTTGATAATGGTGTCAACCGAAAACATTGATAAAATCTATTAACTCGCGATGGTGTAATTTAATGTAAATATCGAATGCCGCCAAGGGCTTGGGTTAAAAAAATATCATTTTATATGAATGTATTGGATCCTGACACTACACAAGTTGAATATAAAATCCCGCCAAATGTAAAAAGCCCGCCAGACGGGGCAACGCATTTTTCAATTTCCGAACAAGCTTCATAATTATTATTTTATATTCCATCCTTTTCAAATGTATTGTAAAAGAAATGAAACAAAAAAAACACTGATCGAAATCAAAATCAACCAGAGAACACGTTCAATAAACTAAAACCGAGCAAAACGTATTGTATTTTATATAATTCAAACGAAAAAAATCACAATCAATGATGTAAATACCGACTATTTTACCTTGGCAATGCGAGGCTGTGGAATGAAATGTATAATTCAAATTTGAAGGAGTTAAAATCTTTATGTGTGCATTAAATAATAAATTTGAATGTTTCAAAATTTATATGAACATATCCGACTACAAAGATATTTTGAACAACCGTATTCGTAAAGATAATAAAGGCCAATATTAAATATCTTTTCATATCACATAATACATTATTGAAACAACGTTATATTGCATTTTATTGGATGAGTATCAAAAATTGTACAGAGTAATAACTCTTATGTCATTTGGCATAGAGATGATTTTGGAATGAGAAATGAAAATCACATACGTTTCAATTTAAATTAAATCTGGTCTGTATGATGTACTAGGAATTACGTAGGTACAGTACGTAGATTTTTTTATTCCTTTTTTGTTTTGTACAGAGATATTGTGTTCTCTTCCATATGTGTAATATCGAAAAGATATTGACTAGACAACGTGGCTTCAATACCAAGATACGTATTAAATTAAGAAATCAAGAATTTAGTATAACGTAGACATAACAATATGTATGAATACCCGTGAAATATTATATAGTATTACTTGATTTAATTAAAAAATAATAAAATTGATTCCAAAAATCGATAGAGATATACCCGATATATTTGCATGCATGTGTCTGTGTGTGGACTACCCATACAATATAAAAGAGTTTTATAGAATATTAGATATAGACGGGTAGAACATACAATTTGAAAAATACCAATAGCTGGATTAATCCAGCCATCTATCTATAGTGGTACAATATAATATAGTACATTTAAAACAAATTCGTGGCATCACAATAATATATATGACCTAAATGTGTAGAAGCACCATCGAGAAGTCATCAACCAATAGCGGATTAATATGAAGACATTTTTGATAAGAAATACAAATTCAATAAAAAAATATATACGCTAAAGGAGTTACATTTTATTATAGATTAGGCACCCATGCCATACATATATAAATACATATCAGATATATATCCAATTAGACGTTACGGCTATGGGACAATAACCCGCTATCTACAGAGCCGAATAATTTGTAGACATACGTGCTTTTCCATTTAGCCATGAAAACGACAAAATTATAAAAGCTTAAAATGATTATCGACCATTTATTTAATTATTTTCATATTTTATTTAATTATAAAGGATTAACTCGTATCTTTAAGCAGTTGTCATTTACAAAACCAGTGTTCGGTCTAAATACAAAAATATATTATCACATTGGCTATAATTGCCATCATCATCATAAACATTTCATGTTTAAGTCTCTCTATTTTAGTACCAATTACTTTCCATTCAGTTGCCAATGCCGTTGTTTACTAGTTCTTCGTCTTCCTTCAAAATTAAAAATCTTAAATAAGACATCTTGCAGTAAGAAGTATTGTAAAAAGGCATATGAAGCGATGATTTAATTAAATCAATAATGTAGAGATGTTTTTAGACAATATGAATTCATTTTTAACGTAAAAGATGGGTGCTATTTGTATTTTTTTGTTTCATTTTGATCAAGAATCAACAAAATAATAATGAATATCAAAAGTATCATTTATTTCGTCGTTATTTATGTCGTTCCAAATTAACGTCACATGAGTGAGCTATGTTTTTAACCCTATCGAAAGAAGACAGCCTAATGCAAAATATACCTATCTCTTTCAATACACCTACATACTTTATGTACAAAACAGCTTAAGTCACCATAATCACAATTTAAAACGGTTTATATGTGTACTATTCATTAGACTATATTTTTAATACTGAGTGTTGCGTCGTATGTGTTCTAAAAAGATTAAGAAATAACTTCAATTGACTTTTGAAACATTTTAAATTTTGAACAAATGACAACTGCTTTGGCATGCTACTTTTTACATTAATATTCCTTAGCGGGAAGGCTGAAAATCGTATATCACAATAAAATTGATATATCACGGAGTTGGCGCTCACGGCTTTTGACAATTCAGAATATTTTCTCGAGATATGGATTCATCTCGATCTTTTATCATTTTATCATATGAAAAATTATCTATGTCATTTTGAAATAATTCCAAATTCAAATTCTTTAAGCAGGAATCTTACATGGAAATGGAAGTAAAATTAAAATTTATATTTCAATCCGCGACGAACGATTAATTTATAATACCTAGACGCAAATCAATAATAATTCTTTATATTGATTAATTTTTCTTATACATAATACTGAATACTCTAGTTGTATACATGTTCTTAGCAATAGTCTATGCGAATACATACTGTAAATAGAAATGGAGAAATACATGGCAACGAAATTTTGAACATCGAAAATTTAAACTGGGAAATGGGAAAAATGTTAAAATTTTTGTAAACATTTGCTTGTTGTGTATTTATATAATGATATTCATCGGGTTCCACGTAAATATTATTTTTGAGAGACTGACCTTTTTGACACTATAAAAAAATTTAAATACCCAAAAGCGCACTATTTTCTACATGCAGCCATTAAATCTGAATAGAACCAGAGAGAATTTAGTAAAAAATCATTACTCGTAACGTATGAATCTCAATATCAAACTAATAACATAGGACCAGCTGTTTTCCGATCGCGACCCCATCCGCTGACACTGTTGACTTTTTCTTTCGTGTTTACCATAGCGGCAAGAAAGCTCTCTTACAACATGACATGATTATAGAAATTTTTATAGCAGATTTTATCTTATTAGAATAAAAATTCACGCCGATGAATTGCGCTTTACATTCGTAATACCACTGTATAATTACGACCGATGAAAGAAAGAAAATATTGTGGAAAATATGCGCAGTGGAAGAAAGTGTATTATTTTAAAATGGAGTAGCATGTAGGGAGTTTTTATTATTGTTTTTAATGTTGTTTGTAAGCATGCATCGCAAAATTCATCATTTGATTATTACTTGATTGCAGTTTATAATCGTAAATGACGAATGTTAGACAGCGAAAGACAAAAGTAATGTCCTGAATTACTCGACGCCTAATATCGATCTTAAAATCTTTTGAATACGTGTGAATTTTCCATACCGTTAGAACAAAATGATTATTTTACTATATATATATTATATATTATAGTCTGAATTTGCGTAACACCTACAGTTTATAAATCACATAGGAAAAAAAAATACCTAATTCACAACATTGATAGTACATTTAATATTGATAGATATCAATTAGTATATATTTTTAAAAGACTACATTATTTGAATTTCGAATAGCCGTTCGTAATAACAATAGGTAATTAATAAAGTACAAATCTATTTCAAAATAATTTGAAAATCGAAGGAACGAACGAACTCATAAAAAGTGCATTCGCATTTCCATTTAAATTCGGAACGACCGATGTTCCAATGTTTAACACTCAGCAGTCAAAATATCGTAACTCCCTACGATTAGGCAATCTTGTCACGGGAGGGATTAATTATTTCACCGATATATATAAATGTATGTATGTACCTACCCTGATTTTTTTAATAACAATTATAAGTGATAAAAAATAATATATTCTATTCTATAATGTTAATTACAACGATTTAGTTTTAAATTTGTCATAGCATCACAACTATAGGGGTCTTATAAAATAGTTATTTCATGCAGTTATTTTTATACAAAGAAATTTTTTTTCGCCTGCAACACAACTTTTTCCTTACATGTATTTCCACACTT
This sequence comes from Rhyacophila evoluta, assembly GCA_022683975.1. Classification (NCBI taxonomy): domain Eukaryota; kingdom Metazoa; phylum Arthropoda; class Insecta; order Trichoptera; family Rhyacophilidae; genus Rhyacophila; species Rhyacophila evoluta. Next base: position 15,457 of record JAGVSQ010006082.1, read on the forward strand.
GTGTATTTTTATTGATGTTTTATTTATTAATGAAAAATACTTTTTTTGAAGTGGGATATAGCACATATAGCTTTTATAGATCCATAATTTTTAAAACTAGGAAATTTGGGTAAATTGATCACCAAAATGTGTTTGTTAGGTCGTTAATTCAACCTTCATATTTTTTTACGTCAAGATTAAAAAATATTAACGCTAAATTAGAGAAATTATTTATCACTATTCGGACTCGGTACGTACTAAAATTCATCAGTCACTTTCGGATTGAGTCCGCTGCATTTATAACGCATAATAAATAATCGGTGTCATTTTTACTTTTATCAGTGTGTTACGATGTTCTGGCAGGAATATGGTGATGTGTTCGTATGTTCGAAATTCGAATGCATTTTTTGAATTATCCCTTTCTGGTTTCAAATATATATTTTTTTACTCGCCGCGCTTTTTATGTTTCATTTTCTTTTTTATTTATTTATTTTCTTTTTTTTTCATTTATTATCGAGCTTTACGTGGCGACCGCTTTTAACTTTTAAGGCATATTCCGCGAAAGTTGGACGATACACTACAGGTGAACTACTATACTCGAATCAATTTGTAATTAAAATTTATTTAATGTTATAGTCTAATCTCGAACTCAAACAATATCATTCATTATTTTACAATATTCAGTAATAAAAAATATGGTATTATGAACTGCCGTCCCTTGGTGTCCGAGAGGTTACCGTGCGCGGCATGTAGTCGGAATTTGTGGGTTTAATTCCTATTTTTATGATTAAAAAAAGTTCAAAAATTTAGGACAGGTTACTCAATGGGTTGAGGACTTAGTTAACAACCAATTTTCGTGATAATCTGTCAGACGGATCCTTACAGTATAAGGACCTATGTACTCCATAATATCTGGAGAGAACATCTTCACATTGTCTATATACTACACTTTTTGGATCGGACATGATGCAAGAAAATATATACATAATCTTTTAATTTTTTTAAGATTAGGCTTATTCTTATTATTTTATTTAACCATGGATGCTCGAAAAGTGAAGCATATGGATCTACAGAGTGTAAAGATGTCCGCTCCAAATGTGGAATGTAAGGATTTCCGTAATGTGAAGGCATGTCTTGACAGATTATTTCTCACTAAGATTGCTTATCAAAGTTCTGCATTTTCAGATTTTTTAAGATTCGATAGATGTGGAAATCGATCGCGTATTCGTCGGATTGCAACCCGCGCATGCTAATTTATACGCAACCGAGGAGATATTATAATCATTATTTTTTTTTATACCATGTTCGCTCCCAACGTGGAGCATATGGATACTACACATTGTGAAGATATCCACTCCGAAAGAGGAGTATATGGATCTCCGCAATG
>JAGVSQ010006083.1:4625-16821 GCA_022683975.1 Rhyacophila evoluta
TAACAACCAAACCTATTGGGGAAAATCTGTTAGGGCATGCCTCACGTTGCAGATACTCCACTTTACGATTGGGTATCTCCACACTGTATAAATCCATATGGTCCACTTTTAGCAACTATAATTGAGTTTAAAAAAGAAATATGTACCACATGTTTCTAATATAACAGAATTTACCATACTATATAATCTATTGCAACATTTCCCAACCTTTCACGCCTGCGGATTAGGAGAAATATTTTGCAGAACGGTAAACACAAGAATAAAAACATTTATTTATGTATCATAGTATTTTTTCATTAGTTCTTAATCTTATATTATAACAGGTAGGCATAACACACAGATAACACTCTAATTGCGAATATAAACAAAAAAAACATGAAAAAAAAATTTAATTGTAAATCGGTAATAAATCAGAAAAAATTTACCTGGTTACTACATAAATATCAAAAAAGAACGTCAGAAGAAATATTTTTGTTTTTTCTTAATTTTTTATTATATCAACTAGTAAAAGGTTTGACAAAAAATTTAACAGAATGACGATGAGCTGCTTTAAATTATTATGGTATAAACGATAATATGCTGTATTTGATAAGTCAATCATGGATTTAAGCCATTTTTTGTGAGACGTGTTTGATTTATAATCCGACCATATAACTAAATGTCGGTAAGCTATTAAAATAAACCGATGAGGGGTGAACATTTTCTTCACGATCGCTATTAGCCTTAGTGGTGTGATGTAATATTTTATTTATAACTTTAAAAACCTTCCGCACCCGTATGGAAATTCTCAATTTTCAAATAGTTTTATTAAACCATTCCATCAAGCATCACAAGTTTAATTATTGAAAATCTCTTATTTATAAACTTAAGATAAATACACCACGGTTGGTAGCTGTGCCCAATGAAGCTTCGGGAAATGATTCATTCAGGCAAATAAATGTACACATACAGTTCGCTTGCAGTCTGGGAAATGTCAATCTAAGACGATGATTAGGATTGAGGCGAGCCATACATTAGACGATTAGACAGTCCGCGACAACAGTTGTGTACTGTCGATCTGATTCATAAGGTCATGTTACATGTCATTTTTACGTATGGCCCGCCTCAATCTTAAACATCAGTATTGGGTTGACAGTCCCGCATCGCATGCGGACCGTAAGTGTATGTGTACCATAAAGACGACATTCAACAAGCTTAAAGTTCAGTAAAAGCTCAAAAATACTATATCAATTACTCGGCTCTTTTCGTCGGTCAAATTAAGTTTGCGGCAACATCCAATAAAAAGCTTGACATTATTGGAAATTCAAATTATAAATAAAATATTTTTTCATGTGAACATTTGGTCGACGGCATTAATATCATTCTTCATAAAGTATGTACAAAACATTTTTATAAAGAATTTAGGCCTTTCAAGATTATTAAATATGTAGTAATCTGTAAAAAAAAAGTAACGAGAAAGAAGCTTTCTATTAATTCTAAATTCACAAAATATATATTTCTACTCGTATCGACACTGGCTTTTTATGTTGGTAGAAAAGTGTTGCTATCCACACACTAGTTAAAAAAAATATAAATCCTCCTAACACACTCCCATTTTAACAAGCATTTATAGTGTTGCATTAATTAGAATCGAAATATTTTATTTTCATAATAATGGTATTAAATAAAAAGGGCATAACTTTTATTACATTTTTAATTAACTATAAAAACCGTTTGACGAACATGTGAAATTCGTTAGTAAGGAAGCACTCAAAGTTAAGCAACTGAAGTATTATTTATTCAAACGACACAGAAAAGTGCTCTACAATCGGTGAAAGGAATGAAGTGAATATAAAAAATAAACTTTTAACGGAAATTCAGTACATTATACATAATTAAAAAGTCAGAAAAATCTAAATTACCTGTGTCAATCCATCCTTTAAACCAATTCAACAACAACTTCACTAACAGGATAATCGATAATAAAAAAATCACCATTCTAGTTACGATGCATACATGACTATTAATTTATATATTATACTTGCATCATTATTATGAGATGTAGCTCCCCGGTAGCGTAGAGGTTATCATGGGCGCCTAGCAATCTGGGTAATACAGATTCGATTCCCACATCTGTCGGATTTTTAAAAAATCCAAAAATACAGGACTGGACATGTCCATTGGGTTGAGTAATTGTTTAACACACAATCTCATAAAAAATAATCTGTCAAGATGTCATCACATTGCGGAGATCCATATATTTTACTTTCGGAACGGATATTTTCACACTGTGTAAGTCCATATGCTCCACTTTGCGTGTGTTTGCGTTTTACTACCTATCAGTAAAGCGAGAGCTTTTGTAGAGAGGGTTTAGCATGACAGATATACATAAAAGCTAATTTTATCACGGAATGCCAATTACCAAAGTGCATCGATATTTAACAATGGAGCTAGAAATGCTTTCAAGAGGATTTCTAGTTCAATAATTTACACATAATAGACACTCCTGGTAATACTAATAAATAATCAGCGTTTATGACAATGACCTAATAGGCCATATGAATCGGACAGGATCGATATTTTACCTATTTATTATAGACGAATAATAAGCATTTCATGTCTTGAAATACAGAGTATTATATCAATCGATTTGACGACTCTCCGAAAATTAAAACAATGTACCCTTCCCTTGTGCCGTAGCAATTGACTCACGGCGACGAGCATGAAAGATTCTACCCAACTTTGAACTTGAAAAGTAAAATTATATTGTTTCCGACAGAAGCAAAAAAACGTACAAATGAATTAAATTGACAAACAGAAAAGCCTACGCTGCTACAACTTTTAATAAGTACAACACCGCCTTCGTGTATCCCAGTCACAAAAAAGCTTTTACTGGTGCAGGGCTGATAAAAAATGCTCGAAAATAGCAATTAGAGCATCACGGTTCAGGGAATCGAACAGGCAGACTCGCCATTGGCGTTGTCTTTTTTATTTTGTTTTTTTTTTTATTCTTTCTCCTATTTCGCATAGCCGGGATGAAAGCTACTGAAGGTACAGCATGACAAATAAGTAACGAACTGCACGCGCTGTCAAATATGCACTTCACGATGCATTATAACAGTAAAAAGTTACGACATTTAGCATTTTTTTAAAATGTTTTCGCAGTGAAATTTAGCAGATTTTACATAACTCCACTACCGGGTGTCAAGTAGAAGCTGTCGACATCGTGTCCTGTAAGCAAACTAGCTCATACAAATCCAACACGCTTGTCTAAACACTGACAGAAACAGTACATAACTATGAAAACAACTGCAATAATATAATGGAAAACGTTTTTCGCAGAATTTAAAACAAAGAATTAGTCCTCATTTAATTGAATATTATACCACCAGTATTCACTAATAGATCTAGTGCTTGTAATATTATGTTTAATACACGGATATGACAAATCCACTGATAAAATATTGATCGTCGATTTGAAATTTCAAATATTTTAAGATGATGTGCACGCATGCTCTATCGATGGCTTAATCTGAAAACCAGCTAACTCCACCCATGGTCGAAAAACTGCGTTTTTTCAGCGTTTATTCTTCTATTGCACGCACAAAAAAATGAAATACATAAAATCACTCGCCAACGCCAGCCAACTCAGTGCAGTAACATACACATTCACCGAAGTTTTTGGTAGCTCCTGAACATTTTACACAAATAGAGTTGGCTGGTTTGTAGATTAAGCCGTCGCTATATCTATTGTTGCCAACAACATAATACAGTACCTCTGCCTTGGAAATAGCAAATGTATTATACAAGGAAAAACATGTAAGAAGGGAATGATCCAAAAAAGCAAACTTAAACGATACATCTGACAGAAGTTTCCTGAACAAATTGAGGTCATAGGAGAAGTGAAAGAGTAATATATTATAGATGTCAATACTAATCACGGAAAAGGCATATAATTTAGATCTACACAATAATTGAGCGAATATATGGATCGATGTATGTGTATATTATTCATCTTTTGAAACCATGCTATCTTGCATATACTGGGTTTCCTTCAGATATTTTTCTTTGCCTTGAATATCTTTCTACGGTTATCCCTAATTTTCCCGTCACTTTCATCGTTATTTGTACATTCAGTCTTCACTCGTGGAGACAGTAGGTGTTTATTAAATATTATAATACAACTGACAATTTACTGGGTACCCTATGCAAATACTGCAAAGTTTGTACCGCGTCTATCGGGAGCGGGCGGTATGAGAAGGTGCCCCAGTGCAGAGCACCTGTGCACAAAACCACGCCTTGGTGATGCGACTACCGTGTCCCCTACCCTGCACCCGGCAAGCTCCGCACGAGCTCGCGTCTATCTCTACGTACCGCAGCCGGGATGCATTTGCATAAAAATATACGCGACGCGCGGTGCGGTACGAGGGGCAGCCGGGATTCTTCCGAATGCGGCCCTGCAACGATTCGAGAAATCTCATCATATCGAATCGCATCACCCGGCACCACATTCGTTCGGTTTACATCACGGTTGCATTTATTGAACAATGCGCGGATGTTGTTATTACATATTAAACGCTGGCGGCATAAAGAAATTGCAACATGAATATTCAGCACAATATTCGTCTTTTCTATAGACGACAGCAGTCGACAGCTTCTGACTTCTAAATCAACAGAAGGTTCTTCTCTCGTAATATAGATCTAACGTCGAACGCAGCCAACTGACAAATATCTTGAGTAGATCACCTCAACACGATGAATTAATTAAAATTATAAAAACAAACAAATCGTACAATACTGATAAAAATTGAAATAATTAAAAGCAGTGTTTTTTATAGATATTTTTAGCTAAATGGATGTATTAAAATATCGATATTTTAATACTGTTTAATTATCTGGCTAAATAAATATTAAGTCATAATTAAGATTCAATTTTATATTAACCGTAAATAAAAAATAGTAGCGAACATATTCTTTGACAAACAAACTCATTTTTTTGTATATTTTACATTACCATGTACTGCATTACACAGTATTCACCTGTATCTCAGTAAACAATACAAGATGAACGTCAAAAGTTCAACTTTCGATGCTATTTTCCGAGAAAAACATAAAATGGCGTCGCTTATCGAAATAAAACACTAAATAATAGAGCGAAGCAAAACCCACAAACCTATATCGCAGATTCGCCGCGGGGTCGTCTGTCAACAGACGGAGGGACGACATCCCGCGGGTTTGGGGCTTCCCGGTACGGAGAGGGGGCGCAGACGTCGAGGGGGGCGTCGCGACGGAGGCAGGGGGCGCCACGCGAACAAATAACGTAAGGTGGCTGAAAAATGTTGTTATTTCGCGTTTCGGGAGACTACTAAAATGATACATTTATTTCGCAATAAATTTCTCCGCCGTAACAACTTCGGATGTGACTGGCGAAAATGCGGGGGAACATAATGTTTTTCGAATACGGTTTGACTTTACCGCCTACTAAACAATAAGCGGACGTATATTAACAACACTTCTTATATAGTTAAATGTGTTTTTGTTTCAAGTTATTTCACGATTGCGATCGTGAGCGTAACAATAAACTTTTGATGTTGACAAATTAATGTGAGCGAGATTCCATAATTCGAAAGTTGCAATAAATATTTTTAATGTGCGCTGCGATAACGTTCCAAATTTGAAATTCTACCATAATTATAAAACGTCATTTAATAGCCATTTTTACATATTACAGTAATTAATAGACAACTAGTCAACAATACAACCATAGTATGGTAAAATATAAAATTGGCTTTGAAAGATTCTATATACTCTTTTTATTTCGAACGTTCCGATTTTTCCATATAAATACCGTTCCATGAGTACCAACAGGGTAGATCCGCGTTTTATCAGATTTCATACATGTCCTACGTTTTGCGAGGGTGCTACACGTTGACGGTCGGCAAATATTTTTTATTTGCCTTTGCACAGCGGGACGGTTTGCATTTTGTTCCAAATTTGCCAACGGACAATGTATATTTCCAAACCTTTAATACCGCTGGCCTTTTATAATTAAACTATTAGTTTTATTTAACGTTGTTACAGTGTTTTCTGTGAGGTTCAGTAATATGTCTATCTCAGTCGGCTTACTAAATAGTTATTTTTTTACTATAAAAACAATTGCCCCGCAACAAATTCGCAAATCCAATCATTTTCGAAAAATTCGATTATTATTTGAATTTATTCTGTTCTATTTATAAAAAAAAAAAAAACTCAACTCACCTCACCTCAAATCGAACATTCTCGTTTGTCAAGTTAAATACAGAGTTGTTTTCTGCTGTTTCCGGATTATCTCGAGTAAAAAATAGCGAAAAGGGTTAAAAAGGCAGCCGCAATAAGAAACGAGGACAGAAAACGGTGAAATAAAATCGATACACGCACGCTACGAATAAAAGAAGGAAAGAATACAAGAATCTCATATCGGTAGGTACGCACACACGGCGACGTGATGTTTCAGATGTAGCTTTTTCCCGCCTCTGTTCTTTCGCGGCGTGTTTGTTGATTCCCTCGGGGCGGGGGGTCGGAAAAGTGGGAAACTTATATTATTGTTGTGATGTCGACGAGCTTACCGGCTCTCCGGCCCAATCTTTGGGAACAAGCGGTGGGCAATCAAATCATTCGCGAATGGCTCTGTTATTTTACACGTTTTTCTGTTCTTTTATTTTTGCTGTCACTGAGGCTTGACGACTCGTTCACAGGTGATTAAAAGTAAAGTAGATTTACTAAAGTGGTATAATTAGGCATGAAACTCAAATACTTGAAGATTCAGTATTAAGGATACTCGGATTATTATATAGAATACAATTTAAGCAATTATTACAAAAAACGAGATTTGCAACATATAAACTTTTACAATACTTACTAAATTTGGTAATTAAAAAGAACTTGAGAATTGAGCACATAAATTTCTGAACGCCTCTGAAAAATTTACGTAGGTAATAAAATATTCAGTAACTGTTGCGCATATCAAAAAACCAAGTACATAGCCAAAAAACAAAAACAATCAGGATCAAATGTAAAACTATATTTTGTCAAATGGAAAAAGGACTTACATATTTATATATAAATCTAACTTTATATAACATACGAGAAAAATATTGACGCCTTTAAACAGGAGACTGAAACCGTTTTAACAAATCAATTACGTTGTACCTAGATAGTTGATATTTACATTTCTATTTTGAAAAAAGGTGTCAATAGGTATAGAAAGAAGTCAAAACCACGTACTTGAATGAAACTTATTATATTAAATTTTGAAGTGAAAATTAAAAAATACTAATAAAACATTATTGAACTAGGGCAAAATAACCCTTCCTTTGTGAAGGTCCTTCACTTATGTAGTGCATTTACGATAGAACGGCTATGAAAGGTGGAAAAGAAAAAACCGCACAGGTCTGTATAAGTGGCATGGCCTATTGTATGTCAAAACTGTTAGATAATAGACCTTTCGATTTGGCTTCAGGAATCATTAAGACAATTTGGGTAACCTAATGAGTACCGACTGTTAAATTAAATTAAGTTTATATCATGTTGAACGATGTATCTATTACGTTTTTGGGTGGATATGACAAAGAAAGTGCGTAATGCGTTGGTATTATGTTATACAAGAACATATTTTCGATATTGGCTACACAGGCAAGCCACTATATGCTTTCATATCGAGCGCATCTTAGCGCGAATGTCGAACCTGGATTGCGAGAGGAAGACATAAATCTGGGGATTCAAATCGCGACGGTCGGTCAGAGTGCGGCGCGAGAAAGATAACGAGTTTTCTCGACTCCGTCCCAGCGCCGGCTGCCGGTGGGACTTTTTGTATGAAGGATCGCTTCATGAGACACGACGGCAATAAGACGGCACTCGTACGGGAATACACTTAAAGAATACTCAAACACACATGATTCCGTCATAGTTCATACACACACAGAAAGTTTAATATATTATATTCTTTTTTTAAATCAAAAAAAAAGTCCAAAATAAATAAAATCAAACTATAAAATACCAATTATCCTGTTCGGAATAAGCAAAATTACTAGAAATTAAAAATTATATAATATGAATTTTAATCAATACAGATTCAAATAACAAAAGTATTTTATACTTATATTGTTATATATAACGCACGTTTGTCGGTTAACATATCTTATCTAACAGGCAACATTTTTTTTTTAAATAAAAGTTACTATGTTGTATATATTTGTGAAATAAAAATATATAAAACACTGTATTTTAATAGAATAGCTTTCTACAAAAGTCCATCAGTAAACAAATTTACTATATTAATGACAAATATATGATTGTACTGTCCACCGTTGTTTAGTGAAAAGCTCCCCAGAGGCTTTTCACAACTTTCTTCGCGTACAATTAAATAAGTACGGGATGACTAAGTTTGATGAATACTACCGACCAATACTCGTTAAATATTATTCAATTTTAAGAGCTTCGCTTTGATGCGGTTTGCGATTTATTTTATTTTTTACAAATCTATTCACTTTTTCTCAGAAATAATTGTGTGTCGTTGCTCCGAATAAATATTTTTTCCACTTACATGGTTTATCTGCAATTCGCACATATTATTAAAGCTCACTTAAACCATATGAATGGTTAGAAAATCGTAGCCCATACCGTAAGATAAGAAACAAAGAAACCTACATTGTGTATGAAAATACATTTATGACCGTGACTATATAAAATTCGTCACGGATTTGAGCGGTGTTAATTAAATACACAAAAAAAATAACTACTAACTAGAACGATATGGCTATTTAATGTTTCACACCACCATAAAATCACGTAATTATTCAATAATTAGCTATTATTAATTAGCTTACCTATTGTAACTTGCATAAGAAAAAGCCAAAAAAAACTTTGAAACCATTACAACAGAATCTTGGTTTACGAGTATAATTCGTTCCAGAAACGTGTTCGTCATCCAAAATACATACTCGTATATTAAAGCAAATTTACCCGTAAATAATTTTCTCCATAATCCAAAAATATTTATACAAAAAAGTACATAATACCTTTTCACATTGTTATTATTTTAACTACATAATTGAATTTGATCAATGCTAGTGAAAAGGAGGGGTGAGGAGGAGGTTTACTGTAGGATGACTTTCATTATCTCTAACAGAAGCACTGCTGTATTTTACTGTGTGACCGAAAACCTCATTGATTACTCAACGAACAGGGTACACAAGATACGAGTGGCTCTATTGTTAGACCTCTGCATAACGATTAACTAGCTTTTCTGTATCTTACATTTCTTAAAGGCTCGTCAATTCTTGAAATGAATTGAATTTAATCAAAATCAAATCACTCATTCATTATATTATCATTTATTTTTTTTAAATATTCGCAATTCAATGTTTGGCTTTATTAGATGATATTATAATACATAAACCTGACAGTAAATATGTAAATTATAAATATTAGTTACTAACGAAATATAGTTTTCTTTGGTAAATATCTTCGGATGCGCTCCTCTTCGTTGGCGGAAGGGCGCCGCGACGCCGAACAAAGGGGCGTCGGGTCACAACTCGTGTGGAATTCGTGAGCATCGAAATCGGCCAAGGCGTCGCTATTATTTATGATGCCCGGTCGACCGCTCGGGGGGTGGAGGTTACGTTTGAGTCGTGAAGAACCGAGACAGTGGGCAAATGCATTACGTATTTACGCTGGAGCACCGCAGAAGGAAAATAATTATCGCACATTCCTGGCAATTCGTTTAATGGGAGGATAATACGAGTAGCATAGTAAAAGTACAACGAATAAGTTGGTTTTATTTCGCACTCAATATAAATAAGTGTCCGATAAAACTAAAGCATTGTTAGGACTGTTACTGTTTATTGGCATCCTACAACGAACGTACATCAAATAGGGGATAATAATTGGATCTTGCATATTCGTCTTTAATACAATAAGTGTAATGTGAAACATTATTATTTAAGTATTTTATTATAATACACATCCATTGTCGCCTCTATTCCGGGAAAGTACGAATAAGTTTAGTGTTGTCCTAGCACCTAAAGTGCCAGAAACATAGTTCATTATTTTCTAACCAACGTTATTAAAAATTCAATTGTAAATAACTGTTAAGATGATAGACGATTAAGATGTCATACTTGCGGTGATATTTTATTTTTAAGGAAAACTGTTTGATTGTACGATAAAAATTACGTTTATATTTTGAATAAGGTTGAAAAAATTGCAGATAGTAATTTAGGTACTACCCTATTATGAAATAAACATTTCCGCTGTTAATCTTTGGTGGAAAGTATAAAATAGTATTATTTTAATAAATTAACTATCATTAACATATTTCGATCAGTATGCATTATATATATAAGTGCTGGAGTTTGCGATATCGACTAACGCGAATTCTCGGTCACGTGATTTTCAAAAAAAAAAAAAATGTACGGAAAGGCATAGATGAAATAAAATTCAGATTGAATAAGACTGATAAATATTATGCTCCAGACGAGCTTTAAAAATGACACAATACACGACATCAAGGAATTAATCATGTCACTCAATAAATAGGTGTATATTAAAATATTTACAAAGTTTTAGTAACGAAATAGTGCGTGTAAAAAATTGCTTTGATTTTTTTGCGTTCAAAATTTTTTGAAAAATTAAAATTTATAAAATCGTAATTTCATCTAAAGTTTGGATCGTTGTACAAGAAAAATAGTACATTTTGACACGAACGCTACGAAAAGAACATAACCAAAACCAAATTAGGAGATAAGTATCGTAATAATTTATTAATAAACAAAGAAAGTACATGTTTTCAAAACTCAGGTTTCGGTCGATAATGCCGTGTTATTGATGTATTTCGCGTGTTATATTTGAAGAAAATTTCTCTGTGAGACGACATTATTATAAACTCCTGTGAGGTCGGATATTAGATTTTTCCAAAATGATAACATATTATTGATACATATACCAGCGTAGATATATATATTATCCTGTAATACCAGAGATTAATTAAAATAGCATTTATCCGACTGTTCAGAAAAATAATCCTTTCAGAGAATCCTCCGGTGAAATTCCTTGTCGCGATTTATGATGCTAAATCAATAAGATATGGTGTTTAATAAAATGCACGCCTTACCAATTTTGATACCAGAATGACTACACTGTGAGGCCATATAGTATGTGAGTGAAAAATAATAATAGAAAATATATTGTATGGTATCTATGACTAAAATTATATTTAAACATATACTATTTGTTTATTTTTTTTCACCATGTCCGCTCCGTACATTATCTCACTTTATGGATCAATTTATATCCTGTTCAAGATGTGTTCAATACAAAAAATATAATTACACCATCGTCAAATAAAAATAATTTGCAGCAATTAGTTAACTAATTTTCAATAATATTTTAGACGGGATTAAGCGACTGTGAAACAATATCTGAACTGCGAGTTGCTTGTTTGAATCTCGTAGCCGGGTTACATTTAGACGAGTAATGAATCCATGGCCATTTAATCGAGTGGAAGAGTAAATATACATAAAAGTTGTCCACAATTTTTTAATCACATTTTTAACACAAAGTGAACTGTAATCACAAATATACACTTCCACACGGAATGTGAACTGAAAAATCTATACGACATGTCGATTATTGACACAGGTGAATAACGAACCTGCAAATGCTACTTAATTAGAAATTGACACAAGTTTTATAAAACTAAACGGTCATCTAAATAAATAAAACATTTGAGTTAAATACAGATAAATTATCATTCGTATGTCTCCTATATATATATACACAACATAATGAATTGGTTTACAGAATGCATATAAAATACTTTATAATGACAACTCAATGAAATCAGGATGAAAGTGAAACCAGTTTGAAAACGAACGGTACTATTAACGAAATTTTCAAATCAATAAAAATATTTTAATCTATTTCCACATTCAATGTATATTTTTGAATACCGCTTAGATATAACTGAAGTAAACACATGTTTAAATATTAATCGTGATGAATTTATGCAACCAACTGTTTCACGATAGTGAGTACGATATATTTTTTTCATAAATATTGTACCACAAAAAATATTTCAATACATAAACGGAATAAAAACAAATCGACTGTCACATCCAGAGCAAGTCCTGTCGTTATTTGATAAATTGAACAAATTTGTTTAGAACATCAATATAATTCT
>JAGVSQ010006084.1:0-16821 GCA_022683975.1 Rhyacophila evoluta
CAGACAATTACTCAACCTAATAGGCAACCAGTCCTGCATTTTTTGGATTTTTAAATATAATACATGTGGCTAAAAATGTGGTTCTACTATGATATCATAAAAACACAAAGGGCATTATAATTTTAACTCACCTTATCATTGATGCATTGTAATCCTGACATGACTCCAAAATCTGGGGCTAACTGTGGCGATGTGACCGTGGCCATGGGTTGATAGATCATATTAGCTGTGTATTTAGAGCCGATAATCTTGTTTAGATCGTATCCATATAATTTCAGCCAACTGCTCAAATCTGTCATGTAAGTAAAGTTCTGCTGCTTGTTGATGGGATCATTGTTTTGGAATCTGTATATGAATATGTCAGTGGGGGTGCTGAGCTTAGTAGCCAAGTGTTCCCAAGAAGGCGTCATCCATTGACCCACTGAAGGATCGTACAGTCTTCTATTAATATGAACCAACTTTGTATGAGGATCAAATATTCCTCCATGGAAATCGATAGGTAGATAAAAGTCAGGGTTTGAATCAGTGACAATTTTTCCAAATGGCGATCTCTTGATTTCTTTAATGATGTTTCCATTTGTGTCAAACAGTGCCATTGGAGATCCGTTTTGATCGCATGCAACATAGAATCTTTGCTCACTTGTTTCGACGGTTATAATAACATTTCGTTGATCATATAAAAATCTGAAAGTCTTTCCAGTTTTTGGGTAATGAACATGGGTAGGAGAGTCAGGTGTAGTCGGATTAGTGTAGAAATACTGAGTGACATTTTCTTTGTCATCCTTCCAAGATACAATTCTACCTCTGTCATCGTAGAAGTACCATGACTGGAATTTGTCCCTTTCAAAGGCGTGAATAAGTTGCCCTCTTGAGTTATAGCGATATTTCTGTTCTCCTCGTCTCACAACAAAGCCTCTGCCATCATAACTGTTGAATTCAATGTCACCATACTGAACGACCCTGTCTCCACTGTCATAACCAAGAGAAACCTTCTCCCCTTGTTGAATTACACCAATAACATTACCATTCTCATCATAGACATATTTCCAATCACTGCTTCCGACCACTTCCATCACATGTCCGTCATTATTATACGTAATTCGATCAGTTGAAGATGTCCTGCCAACCATGAGCTTCTGTGTCTTCACCCTATTTCTCAAGTCGTACTCTAGTTCAAGACGGAAAACATCAAAAGCTTTAATATTAATGAGTATTGTCTTTATTCTGCCGTGATCATCATAATCGGTTATTGTGAAGAACTGTTTACTGGTATCTTGCATGACAGATCGATTGAAAGTATTTCTATATATTCTTAAGTCACTGATGCCCTCTAGCATTCCAAGATTCTGATTGTATTTAAGCCTTTGTGGCGGTAGTTCTTTACCGTTAATGTTCACTTCTATAGTAGAAAGTCTTGCATTTCCATCATACTGGTATTTATAGTGACCATTATTCAGTCCACTCTTACTGTTAAATTTGAGTTTCTCATCTTTCAATATGCCAGCATGGTATTTGAAGTCTTGCTTCAGTTCGTAATTAGGCTCGATAACTTCAATACTCTTTACCAACTGCAAAGACTCAATATAGGTGTAATGGATAGAGGACAGACCAGCGAGTGACGTTTCCAATTTACCTGAATTATCATAAACATAGGCCACTTTACCTGATTGGTGAGGGAACACCTTTGATAGAATTTGACCATCGTCATTGTACAATATTTCATAAGGATGTCTGTTCATAGGTGAGAAATATTGATATTTGAAGAACCCGAGTGACGTCTGCAGAGAGAAGGCATGAATGTGTCCTCTTGGTGTTGTTAAAGATTGTAAAGCACCGGCGTCATCATATTGTAGCAAATAATCACTGCCTCGAGGAGTTGTCACTTTAAGTGGTAAACTGCTGAACATATCTTTGAAAGAATAAATCATTGAAGATCCATCTCCATACTTAATTTCAAATAATCTACCTGCTCTATCGAAACCATATGTCTCACTTAGATCACCCCACCGCCAGCTGGTTAATTGGCTGAATCTATCATATTCCAACTCAACTCCAGCAAATATACCATTTCTAGGTCCCCATTTAATCGGTCTGGCAGTCTTATCATATGTAACATTCAATAATTCAACACGATCATCCATAAATACAGCAACACTAGCGGTATCTCTGTCATATTCGAGTGTAATCAAATTTTCTCCATTAACTCGTAGCTTTCTACCTATTTGCGCTATAGATTTACCACTCTTTGCTTTGCCTGATTGTAACCGTCTTAAGAAGTATCGCCATTCAAATCTATTAGCCAAGTCGCCTCCCACTTCTGTTCTCTGTTTTGCTGGTACTGGATAACTTTCTCCTAATAATGGATCAATTTCTGCCAAAACTGTGTAAGGAACTGTATCAGTTGAGATTGAGTGTCCCCAAGGAAGAATTGTGGATATGCTTCCATCTGTTGTGACCATTGTTCTATGTTCAGCGTCGCCTGTCTTGGTTACAACACTTGAACCTTTGATAAGCATCGAAATTGGCTTACGATTATTTTGTGTAACTTGCACGGTAGCTCCTTTGAGACTTAGATCGAATGTTAGACTTATAATCTTTCCAGTCGGTGTAACTGCTGTTGTAAGTCTACCAAACTCATCATAGTTGTAAACATAACTGCGTCCAGTGCTGTCGAGTTTAGTCTTCAATAATCCAGTAGGACCATGGTAATCGAATGTAACATTATAATTATCAGGGGTACTCAGTTCGTGGAGCATTCTCATCCTTGACATTCTCAACCTGCATTTTTGTCCTTTGGTGTTTTCTATTGAATTCACTTGACCGGAATAATCCCTCAATAAAAATACTTTATTACCCGCTGCATCTGTAACAGTGCTGAGTTTTCCATTGCTTGTATTTACATTATAGGTGAAAACATATACTGTTTCTCCAGTGAGGATATTTTTAGTAGCGATGTGCTGTCCAAATCTGTTGAATGCATAAATTTCTTGAGTTTGAGGTGAGAATATTTCATATTCTCGAGATCCACTGGTATCGGGAATGCTTGCCATCACAGACCTGATTCTGTAATTGGCTTGGTCACCAATATGAACAACTCCATCAGGACTGACAACTACAGCTGAGATTGTATTGAATTTGGAGCTCGAAGCCAAGTAATGGTCGGCTTCGAAACAATCACATCCTCGTTCAAGACAGTTGCATTTGGATTCTGCACCCGCATATAATGATATTTTGCCATCTGTACCGATAACTCGTACTCTATTGATACGCTGAGAATCACTCTCGGCGACATATAGATCTCCTGCAGGGCCAAATGCAATACTTTGGGGCATTATTAATGTTGCATGAGTTGCAAGCTCGATATCAAAACCAGTTGAAGGACTAGGACAGTGTAGTGGTCTCCCAGCTACAACTTTCACTCTGCCATCTGGGGTTAGCTGTAATATCATATGATCGTCAATGATGTGAAGGGTATTATCCAGAGGATTAATTGCCAATTCTGTTGGCCACCTTAAGTGAACTTCCTCAACGTTTAAAGTTCCTTCACAAGGAATAGGTTTCCAATGAGATTTATGCATGTGATTTCCAATAACAGTTGTGACTATTCCATCTCTGTCCACCATTCTGATGTTTGTACCATCAGCAAAGTAAAGAACGTTATCAGTGGACACGGCCATTCCTTTGGGATATGCTAGTTTAGCATCTCTTGCAAGTGCGCCGTCCCCACAATGAGCCTCATCTCCAGGCAGACATCTTTCACCGGATCCTACAATAGCTTCCCAGTTGTGTTCGGGATCTGAATAGTCCTCCAGATTGCGAACTGCAATGATTTGATGAGATTCCGGGTCTGATATGTATAGCATGTCATCGAAAGGACTTAGGACCATGTGGTATCGGTACGAAACCCTTGTAGCGCTGCAGAAAATATAAAAAATATAAATGATCCATAATATATTAAATGTAATAAGGAAGATTCTTGCAACTGATCTGAATGTTTCTTAAAGTCATTTTTAAGCCATAAAAATGATTATTTCGATAAATTCAGAATGAACAAGCTACTATTCTAATGCAATGATACATTTATGCATTCGTGTAAAATGATGAAGATTTTTATCCATATGTAATTCAAAATTTATCATGAAATGACAAATTATTGGTATTTTTATAGTTATGTTTGCAAAGTAATGTTAGTATTTACATTTATATAGTTATTTTATAGTAAGAAATATAGTGAAAAACTTACTTCAGTCTGACAACAGTTTTAACGGTTCCATCTGTAAGTATTCTTCTAACGAGATTGAAATCTCCAACAAATATTGATCCATCAGGGGAGGCAGCGAGAGCGACAGGAGCCAGTAGTCTCTCTTTGGAAGCTGAACCTTCGCATGATCCAGTGCATTCTAGAGGTCTTTGATGACCATCACCCATGGATGTCAAAATTACTCGAGGTTTGTGTTTCAGGTATATATTTGAACCATCACCCTTTTGTAGAATACCTAAAATAATATAATTTCCCATGATGATAATCATTTAAATAGTTTTTAATAATCATGCATGAATAATTCAAACAAGTAAATTATTTAGAACTTAATAGGATAATACCTTAATTGAATTAGTTATTGACAAGTGCTATGGATACTATAATCTACAGAGAGCTAAAAGATTTCACTGAGCTTAAAATATTTATTATTTATTCATAATTATTTTGGCTATTATGCCATTACCAAAAGTATAATTATAAACCGAAAGTATCTTCTAAATGACCTATTTTTAATCTCTTAGAATCACACCAATATAGAATATTACCGTAGAAATATTTTTTTATCAATTTTATGCACCATCCATACAATACTGATGATTATAATTACATTTAAATATTTTTTTTCATTTCAAGGATGTCAAAAGAAAGTGAAATAATATAGAAGGATACAAATCATTTGGATATAAAATTATAGAAATACCTTCATGGAAATTGTATCTGTGATGAATATCCAAATTCCATCCACCGACTTCAGATATACCCATATCATGGCCACTCAACTTCGTCGTTTGATAGTTCCAGATAATATCCTTGCAGTCGGTATACTGATATCCCACTTTCACCATAGCCGTAGTAACTCCATATATCCTTTGTCTGTAGACATTGAATCGGTTCCAAGCGTATGTGAACTTAATTACGGGATCAGCTTCAAACAATTTCTCAAAGAGGATTCCTTCGATAGTGATGCGCAAGTGGATTAGATTAAGGGTTGGAGGAATTGTTTCGGGAGTCAGCTGGAGTTGTATCGTGGAAAGGTATCCGGCAGCTCGAGAACTGTGATAGACAAGGTTAAGTCCGGTACCAGGTATTTGGAGACTCTCTTGAACAACCTGTGAAATGACCATTCGAAATTAATCTTTTGATATCTAACTCTGTACTGATTTAAGTAGTGGCAATAATATTGATTTTTCAGTATGTCTGTTATTGAACGGATATTTGTTTCTCTGCATTTGGTAAAAGCTCTTGATTTTTTCATATGTTATTGAAATCTATTCATGGTTCAATAGGATTACAGACAATGACCCCCCCCCCCCCCCAAAACTTTGATAATACCACTCTTGCAACAAATAAAGCCTGTTAGGTGATTTGAACACTATTTACATTAACATAATGATGAATAAAACTAGAAATATATGGAATGTAAAAATGAATTTTCTTAAATAAATATAACACGATAAGCCACATGGAATAGCGATAAAAACATGTTGTATTTGATGCTTTATTCATTCATATATTTAGTTAAATGTTGAAAATTTTGCTTCCAATATGAAGGTGGAAATAAGAATGATATGATGAATTGAATGGTGTACCATCTCATAACCTCTCACAACATGATGTGTTATTGTCTAACCATGGTTGATTGTTACATAGTTCTAACCTGCGATTCTGCTAAAATGGCGCTCTTATCTGGACAGCCACCTTGGAATCCATGTTTCCACGTTGCAAGCACTACAGGTTTCATAATGTCATAATCGTGCGCCAAACAGGCTTGCGGTGGACCCGAGGAGCCTTTCTCATCATTTAATGTCATCACTACTTTGTCAATTATCACAACCTGAAATGATAATTATAAAAAAATATGCAAATTGTGATTGGAAGCGAATCAAAAAAAAAATACTTGGATAATGTATATTCTGATATTTCATTATACACAATAATGTAATAACCATCTGCATGTAAGTTTGAAAGTGTTTTAAAACTAAAATAATCTTAATAAAATGTGAAGCCCACTATAGTAAATTAGTAAAAAAGTGTTATGGTCTAAGAATCTAGCGGATCTAGGCTCAAATCATAAATCACAAATAGTGAAATATATACTTAAATAAAATATACTGATCTCTTTGAATAGAAGGTGGAGACAATTTTAAATTTCCACTCCGATATTTAGTGAGTGGTTGAATCCAATTTTTCATGAAAATTGTGCTGCAAATAAATGAATACAATTATAAAACTATACATACCTCATTCCATGGCACAAATACAACATGTGATGTGTGTTTAAAAGGCGCTCTGCCGAATTGTAGCGTAACAGCTCCTCCTCCGTTGACGAGTAATTCAAACCATCCATTCTCTCGCGTCAATGTAAAACCTTCCAAGGGTCGCGTGGTGCTCACTCTCACTCCTACCAGTCCTGAGTTCATTGAAGTTACAACCCGACCTCTCACGACTCCAGATCGGCTGTATTGTGAATTGAATATTATTGAGTATTTCTTTTCATGAACTATATCAGATATTTGACAGTGTGAGATTGTGAAAATATGCAATGAAGAAAATAATGGTCATTTGGTGTTGTAATGTATTGGCCAATTAATATTGTATGAGTTCACTTTTTCAAAGAATCTAAACTACTACTCTTTTACTCTTTTCCTTAATTTATTAAAGCCGTGTTTCAATTGTTTTTTAATACCTTTTTATTAGACTTCATTTTAGACCTTGCTTCACGTCTGCCTCTATTTGAAAAAGTACATGTTTCAAATATTGTTAAGACTATCTCAATTAAATTTCATACAAACATAAATATTGTTATGAATATGTCAAAGTGTGTGGCTACTAATGATTTTTTAAAGGTTAGAACCTTTTTTGTGACACCCAAGTCCTCACTTTATTTTATAATGCTGAGAGTTATTATATTCCACCTAAAAGATATTGACAACAGTACAATATTGAATTATAAAATTATTACATTGTTTTGCAAGGAAGCGTTTTGGTGTGATCCAATAGATACTTTTACCGTTAAATCATTATTTTCTTCATATGATCAATGGAATATTTGTTTTCATTATCGAGTGAGATACAGCTACATAGTCTACAATATTATATTATTATATAAATAAGCTACTGTGAACATTAAGTGTAGAGGATTTATTAATTAATCATCTTTATGTGTAGATACAGATACGGAAACAAAGGGTGACTATAATTTAAAGATATTTTTAAAATGAAATGTTGAATTAAAGATAAAAAAAATTGTATTTGAGGAAAATATCTGACTATACATTTTTTGTGATGGATGTGTGCAATAAATGAGTGTATTGATAATTATTTATTCATAGAAGAATTGAAATCATTATCATCTAAAATTGGGGGTAAAAATTCTTTCAAAAGGTAAATACTTTCAATTCATATATTATATAATAAATTATACTCACAATATAAGAAATATTTTCAGCTTAATTTATCATAAACTACAACTCAATGAATATTTTCAGTAAATATTTTATCTTTTTATGTATTTCTCTACAGCTAGAATAATAAATTCATAACAGCAATCTGTAGGTACAATACATTACGGATTTAAATGGGGCACCAAAAAAATATCAAAGATTTATAAAAATAAGGTCATTTTGATAATCTGTTATTATTTTGAAATTATTTCTTTATAGATCTTTGATTTTTTATTATATTCATCTAAGGATTTCTTGTACACATATTGTTGCCAGTATAATTACGCATTGTAATAAATAAACATACAATATACTAATAAATGATGACACAAAATAATTTTAAGCAAATAAAAACTCACAGGACACGATAAACAAGGGTATATATGAAAAGAATGAGACACACAACACAACACTCATGCAACACACTGTGAAAGCAGGTGTGATCACTCTGCCGCCAAAAAAACTTGGTCAATATCATCTACTCGTTGAAATCATATTTACATATAGTCGGCCGATGGTTCTCTTACCTTGAGTTGAACTGATTCCAAAAGACACTGAGCAGCATAGGAATTGTGACAAAAATACCAAATTAATTTTATTCGTAGATACTTATTACCAATTTGCGATAGCCAAAGAAAAGTTCAACTTCAAATTTCAATTTAGAATTTAGCGTAAAGAACTTGACTTTACATGTAAGAATAGTCTTTTCTAATAATGTTACAAATATTTATAACTTGTATGCAGCTGATTTTACTCAGTATATTTTATCATCATTGCAATATCATAATACACATTGAACAGAAATTAGCAATTTGTATATTATTGAAAAATAAATTGTGTAAAATAAGACTATTTTTGTCATTGTAGAGTGAAGAGTAAAGTAAATT
This sequence comes from Rhyacophila evoluta, assembly GCA_022683975.1. Classification (NCBI taxonomy): domain Eukaryota; kingdom Metazoa; phylum Arthropoda; class Insecta; order Trichoptera; family Rhyacophilidae; genus Rhyacophila; species Rhyacophila evoluta. The sequence continues at coordinate 8,592 of JAGVSQ010006084.1, forward strand.
AATAATGTCTTATGTTAGTCTGTGAAAGTTTTGAAGATTAGAGATGTATAATGAGAATAAATTGACATGCGATGTGCCGGCGGTATGTGGATTATATTATTTGTGGCTGCTGAACAATAATTAATAAAATTATATCAGATATTAGACAAACACACACACTTAAAAGAACAATGATGAGCTTTGACACGAGGTTTTCATCGACATGTAAACAGAAATTATGACAAACATTTTCATACCCGCACACAATATACCAAGTGGAAAACATCGGGATTGAAGACTGGGGCACAACAATGCATTTTAAACAGATATATCCGTAAAGTAACAAAAGTCTTCTGACCTCAAAACAATGACGCGTAAAGTGTAGAAAACAACCCGCACACGTGATTCAAAATCTGTGTTGAATTGTTTCTAATATGAGAATTCGTCAACTGACCTTTCATTGAAAGTCTCTTGGCGGGCGTAATTTTGGAGACTGTCTTCGTCAATGAGGAACTTCATTCTCTCAAAGAAAGAAGCTGTGATGGCAGGCGGTTGCTTTCTCAGCAGAATATCTATGGGAATCGGTGCAGAAACACAAAGCTGGCTGCTGTTGCATACAAATTCTGTGCAGCATTCTGGGTCTTCACAGTCCACTAAACCATCTGGAATTTTTAATATGTTTTTATTTAAGATGTTTTTTTAATTTTTCATGTGATATATCTGGATTTTGGATCATTGCATGAAAATAAATTTCCATAATATCTAATATTTAAAAACAAAAGCCAAAAATACCTAAATGGTTGGTTCTTGCATGTTTTTATAAAATGTATAAATCAAGAAAAACTAAAAATTTGAATCCGTATAACTTCACATAACCTTAAAATTCTTGTGACAATAATTTAATCAAATTTATCCATATTGTATTTTAATATCAAGCTAGAATGTATAATATGAGACATTATCAAGCTGTGAATTTGCTACTGTCAATTATCTTCTATTTGGAAAAATAGTTATTAATTGGTGAAGAGTTTCAACAATCTAAAAATAAATATTACACTAGATAAATAAATAAAATTAACCTTTATCATTGTCTTTTCCATCATTGCAGTTCTGTTCCTTGAGCGTGTTACAATCTGGTCCATCCCATCCGTCAAAGCACCTGCACTCCCACAGCCCTTCTGTGTTGAACCGGCAAGAGCCGTGACCTCCACAGCCTCCTGGACACCCCTCCATTGTGCAGTGGCGACCGTTCCAACCGGATACGCAAAGACACGTGCCATTTTTGCACTGTCCATGTTCACTACAGCGGGAGTCGCAAAGCTTCATGGAACAAGAGTTGCCTGACCATCCTGGGTTGCACTGGCATGAATCACCAACACAAAATCCATTTATGCCACAGTCCAGATCACATACTTCTGCAAATTTTAAAAGTATATGATATTTTTATTGACTTCTCTTTGAATGAATCTTTAGTGTATTGCAAATATGGAAAAAAATATCAATTTTAGTGTTTAGGCATATCTTTCTTTTTTGGAACGTGCATCAATTTTAATGTATCCAAATTGATTTAGGCTGGTGGAATACATAATATTACTACATCAGCTTTTCGTTGAATGTCTTATTAGTAAAATACCAAATTGTATTCTGTAACTTTCAGTAAATTGTATGGAAGAACTGTTTTGAGAAATGAATTTCATTTTCTTTCCGAGAAGCCAATATTTTGGTGTATTTGTATTAAAGTCTGTTTTCTTAATGTATGAACACATCATAATTTATAACTAGTTAAATTTTGTGCTATTTTATAGAAACACATAAGTCGAAGTGTAAAAAATAGTTATAAATAATTAATAATGTATGGAAAATAATTATTTAATTTCCAGAGCAGAAAAATTCTTTTTTGCAAGAGTGGAAGAATGATAATTACCTCTAGAACAGTCGTCACCAGACCATTGTGCTTCACAAGTACAAGATTGGGTGTCCAAATCAAAAGTGCCATGACCTGAACAATCAGGCAAACATTGCAGAGCATCTTTATCCATCGCGGCACAATCGGCTCCTTTCCATCCTTTCTTGCAGAAGCAGGATCCTTCGATGCAGAATCCGTGTCCGGAGCAAGTGGGGTGAGGGCAGTCGGCCTCAGCGCAGAATTTTCCTTTATAGCCTCGGATGCAAGCGCACTTTCCATTCACACAGTGACCGTGGCCATTGCAGTCAGGAACCTCACACTCATCATGCCGCAGTGAACATTCTTTTCCTTTCCATCCTGGATTGCATTGACATTCTCCATTGATGTATTCACCCTTTTGACTGCACAGAACTGGGCAGACACCTAAAACATCCATAATTAGTCAGTAAAAACTCACAGAAATATGCCTAGAGTAATTTATATGACATGCAATGATGTTAAAGCAATTTTAGTATGATTACATGATACACATGAAAAATAAATAAATTTAATCCAGTTACAAATTTCAAAGCTGGACCTCATAGCAACGTGATCACCACATCTCCCATGGTAGGCGATAATTTAAAGATAATGAATAGCAGTTTTTTTTTGAATTCGTATAGAAGTAGACTCACTTTCATTGCAATCGTCTCCTCCAAATCCTGAATTGCATTGACAATGTCCCATTAAGCACTCGCCTTTACCTGAGCAACCATTGGGGCAATTATGTGTCATATCTTCAGCAACTGTAGCTATAAAAGCCACTTCTTGAGGGTCACCATCGTCATTGTAAAGAGACAGAAACCAGTGACCTTGTTCCATGTAGTGTGTTACTTCTTTCTTTATAGATGGCTGAAAAATCATGAAATAGTAAAAAGAATTTCATTCTTTCATTTGTAAATATTGTGGCAACATCTTTTTCAAAAAACATTTCAGTGAACGATTTGATTTTGTCTACCTCCAAAACTGTTGAGTTATTATTTTAAAATAGTTAGTGTTCATGACAGTTAATAGCAGAGAAAAATAATTTTATTATTGACTGATGAAATCTCATGGACTCAGATGAGCAATTTGTATACTTACATGCGATGCTCGTGTTGTTCTTGCTTTAAAGCCACTCAAAACTTCTAAGATATGGTATTGCGTGTGTGTCGGTAAGGCATTTCTTCGCGCGTAGACTCCAATGGATGCTCCACGAGGAATGTTGTAATCGAATTTGACATATGCAGCTTCCGATTGGTAAAACTGCATATTCCAATAACTGAATGGCAGAATTTCTTTTGACAGTCTTTGCCCTAATGCTATTTGTGAGAATGTTGTTCCGTCTGGAGGAAAAGACCTTGCGGGAAACGTTCTCGCTCCTATGCAATAAAAATAAATTAGAAAAAAATCAAAGTATCTATATTATAAAATACTGAAAAACAGTATTGGTATGTAATATTGTTACAACAAGAAACATTATTTCATAGAAAAAATTGAAAGAAAGCTTTACAATAATCAAAAAACAATTAAAACCTTGTCTCGTGAACATTTGTAATTTGAAAAATAAACATATAGATCAGATTTAATACTAGTTGGAATAATATTTGAGGTGACAACATCAAATGATCACAAATTTTTAGTGACAAATTATAGTAATTTTATATTAATTAGCATTTATTTCAATTGAATTAATAATATGTTATATAAATAATAGACATACGAAATGTGTATACTATTTTATAATATCACAATAAATTGTGTAATATTATGATATTATATTAATTTAGTGATTGATTGAATCTGGTTAGTTATAAAAAAGTTGTTAACTAACATGATAACAAATTTTGTTTCTTAAATAATATAATATTTAAAATTTGGTTAAAATACATTACCAGTCTTAAGAAAATAAACCACAAAATTCATGTTAAAATGAGTTATTACAAACACATATGACAAACTACAACACAAAGCCACCATCGGTAAATTGAAATATTAAAAAAAGTGTAAAATGAATAAGCATGCACTACTATTTTTGGATATTCTCCATCCCAAGTAAGTGATCAACTAAGATGAAAATAATAAGAAAATTGATAAACAAAATGAAATACATAGAGCAGAAAAAAGTACCAAAATATTGTTAATTAAACCAGGTTAACGACACCAAAATTGGAAATTGGGGATGTGGTTTTGTTTATTCAATGATGACGATTGAAATGGAAACATTATTTCATGCTTCGACCGAGGGGCAACGATTCTAAAATCAAGTAAGCCTTCAAACGAAACTGTCAAAATAATCAAATCTTACCTTCAAGAATAAGAATTGTGGGCGGTGGGGGCAGGGGGGTAGTCATAACCGGACATGTGACTTCTGTGGAAGAGATTTCCTTGGTTGTGGCTGATTCAGAACCGTCTGTGAACTGTGTCGATTCAGTACCGGCGGTAGATCTCAAAATCTCTTCTGTGGTAGAATCGGTACTGCTTTCAGTAGAAGTGGATAATTCTGTAGTCGTTGAAAATTCAGATTTTTCAACACTCGCGAGTGTTGAGGTTATAGGCTCCACTATCGTTTCTGCGGCAGTAATTATTGAGGCTTTATCTAGCACAAAGTCTTGATGTCCGTCTGTATCAATATCACCATCTGCATAGTCGTCATAATATAGGTCGTCTGTAATTTTGTTGAAATTGGAATTATCTGAACAAACGGGACACGAGCACATGCACTCACGATCCGAAAGACCGTTACTGGTCACATTGGTAAGATTGAAAGACTTTTCTGTGGTAGTCAGATGACTGTCTGTTACATCTGGCATGGAAACTATTCTCAAATTTTCAGGATGAACAACAGACTTCCTGATATCTATAGCATCGTTTCTAGGGTTAATGGGATTGATTTTTAATTCGGGCGTATCACTAGAGTTGGTGTCTGTCGGAACAGATATGGACAAAATATACAAAGGCTTCGATGCATTTTTATCAATGCCATCAGTTGATATTGTCAAATTAATGAGAAGATGGTTTGTGTTATTAATTGGAACTGTAGAAGCAATTTCGCGAGATAACGAATTGTCTGCGTATGCATTAGTAATCGAGTAGTTATTATTATTTTTTACGTCAGTTTTATTTTCTTGGTTAGGACTAATATTGCCGTTAGTAATGTTGTTAATTTCACTCACATTTTCAGCTTTTAAAACATGTTTTGTATGATTCAAACTTGCATTAATGGGAAGGTTAATATCTTCAATGGCAACACTGTTAGCACTTTTAAGTGGATCATCTATTTCAACTTCATCAAAGAGTTCACGAGGTAAATCATTATTTAGAAGATTTTTATCAGGACTAGATGTTGATGTAGTCTTTGATTCCTTGGATGATTTCTTAGTATTGTCTGTATCAAGTATTTTTTGTTTTACAGTAAATAGTTGACTGTCACTTTTTTCAATGGTAAAAACTGACCTATCATCTTGTTGCATTGTTTCCAAAGCATCTTGTTGGTCATCTTTTAAGTATGCAACTTCAATGTGCTGCTGCGTATAATGTGTTATATTTGGTTCAATTGCAAGTAAAGATGGAGCATTAGGCAACTTGTCTGTTAATATTGGTGATGGTGTAATATTACTTTTCATCAGATGAGTGTAATTTTCTGTTGTTATTGGTGAAGATGAAGTAACATTTATCATCATATTAGTGTGCTCTGTTGAAGTTTTTATGTTATATTGTTTGTCTTCAGAAATGATTTTAGAAGATGGATCGTTAATCTCGAGACTTGATAACTCTACGGTTGAATTCATCATGGAAATATATTTTTTTAAAATATGTGGGAGTAAAAGTCCTGTGAAATTTGGCTTAAGACGAAGAATAGGGGCATCGTCAGGGAAGTAAGGAATATCTTCGGTCGTTGTAGTTATTATTGGAGTTGTAGAATCAGTTGGTTTGAGAGAAAAAAATATTTGTTTCTCGTTCGATCTGATGTCATCGTTAATAAAAGTATTTTGCTTGATATCAAGAGAAGGATGACTGATGTTTGAAGTAGAAAATGTTGAGTCGATAATATTGGGTATTGATGATACATTAAGAGTGCTGATAGACTTCACAAAAGTGGGTACAATAGATTCGTTTGAAGGATGTGAACTAAATACTGTGTTTGGGCCAACGTGATCTACAACATGCGTTCTACTCTCATCGGTGTCGGTTTGGACATGCGAAGTATCTACGGTCGGCGGTAAGATGTGTAAGAAAGTCAACAGTGGATCTAATGCACCAGAAGTAGCAGAAATGGGATCATGCTGTAGGTTAGCGTTTCTACGAGAGCGGTGGTGAAGATGCGAGGAATTAGTTTGCTCAGCGTTACCTCCTGTTCCGGCGGCCGGCGCGGGCCGCGGTCTACTCGTGAGAGATCGGTTTGTCTCCAAAGTTGTTGCTTTCGAGGCCGGGAAGATATCGGGATTCTCTCCTACCAGCACCGAGCACGCTTTCGTATTTTGATATGACCAGTTCAAGAGATTTGATGCTGAAACATGTAGAACTGAGTTTTAAACTTAAATTTACGTGTATCATGCAAATTTCTTTAATTTATTTTTATTCTCATCAGTGGTAAAGCCGTAGTTTAACAAATGTAAAACCTTTTTTTTAAGAACACCATTCAAAGTTGTGATGACAGAGACCTGGGAACTATTTCCCGAGAAATTAACATGCATTAGAATATGAATGATTTCTGTTCTTATAAATCCTGTTAGAGCAAAGCATGCCGAAAATGGTAAAAAAATTGTCATTTGTGGAAATCATCTGGAGCGATGAAAATAGATATAGTTAATCAATTTATCCAATTACCTGATATATATGAAAGCACCGATGATAAGACAACCGACAGCATTATAAAAATAATGGCGGTGCATTTCCACGAGCACTTGGATGCGATGCCCTTGCGAAAGTGGAATCGACTATTTGTGGGCGGGAAGTGACTGGAGGGCGGGCGTCTCAGGTTATTGTTGCGCACTGGTAGGACAGGTGCGCCGGGGAACGCCATTCCGCATCTGCCCTCGCCCATTCCTCCCATGCCCTTCTCCTTGGAAGGGCTGCTGCAAGATGAGTTCGATTTACAGTCCATCGAGGAGTTCTTTTGGATATCACCTGAAATAGAAAGGATAGAATTTGATTACAGATCAGGCGTGGGCGTTTTGTTTCGGCCTAGATTTGAATTACTTCGTACCTCCAAGATTTGGACAGATTTTGTGTATCAAAAAGACTTTGTACGAAATTATCAAGAATGATATAATATCAATGAATTTATTTATTACTAACACCACTATTGCAAATAACATGTGATAAATATTGGACGTTTACTGAAATGTTATAATAAAATAGGTGCATGGGTATCGGTCTTACCACTCGGTATGTAGACATTCCCTGAAGAAGTCCTGACAAGGTAGGACGGTTCAAAGTCTGAGAGATCAGCGGGGTTTCCCGTGATCCTACCGTTGTGGCGACTCATGGTGGCAACGGTGTTGCGCGGAGGCACGTCCGGGGGACCGCGTCCACTTCCACCGTCTAAAAGACACCCTGGAAGAAAGAAAAGAACATATTATTACTGACGATTATACCCACACACGCAATCACAATAAAACAATCATCAAATAAATTCTTGACACACTCTTTACAATATGTTATGTTTAATAATTGGGCTACTAGTAGAGAACACGTCTGTTTGGAATCATGGTTTTATGGGGCCTTCAGAGGGAAAGTTTACCGAAATACTATTAAACGCATTGTAAATTAGGATTTTATGATTACAAATTATGGCACCGTGACTTATAATTCGAAATTCAAAAGAATATCTCAGTCAATAAGTTCAGCGGAAGAAATATTATTTATAAAAGCAATTGTCAATTCAGTATTAGTTTATTTCTCGGTGTGAGCTTACCTTAATTTTCTAAAATAATAAATACACGCATATGAGACGAATTGGACTCACCAGTATCAAATGGAACATGATATGTAACACTAGAGATCAACTAATGTGGAAATTTTACGTGAGTCAGGAATTTCTCAAAATGATTATCCTAAAAACTTTAACCATTTACCCGCCGCGCCTGAGTTATACCGTGTATCCGAAATAGTTCTACATTACGGCTAACGAATTACCTATGTCGGATAAAATTAATGAGCGGGGCAGTAACAAACTACGTGATCGGTAACCGCGGATAAGTTTCGGATCTCATAATAAACAACCTGCGATATTTTAAAAAATAATATCATTCGGAATATGGCTATTATATATTTAAATTCTAAATTATTTAAAACCGGTAAACTTCCATATGTGAGATCACT
>JAGVSQ010006085.1:0-16819 GCA_022683975.1 Rhyacophila evoluta
ACTCTCTAGTCTGCTTCAAACTAATGAATTATACAGAGTTTTGAGTATTGTAACACCTGAAAAGATCCCGGACGTACGCAAAACGAAGCCTAGTGTTTGAAGCGCTTTACTAAAAGTGGCAACCATATGATTTTTAAATGAAAGGCTACTGATAGTTATACGTTGTATATAAAGCGCACAAGGTTCTCGGCCACAGTCTCACAAATATTACATACATCAATATATTTTAGATTGTTTTTATGGATATGTCGATACAAAATGCAGAATTCAGATAAATGTGTCTCTGTAAACACAATAAATATAGTTGTATTATTTTATAGGATATTTTTTAATTATTAAAATTGTTAATTGTATAAATCGTCGTTTTTTAATTTATGCGTGGTCTAACCGAGAGTTTTTCCATCAGCCAGTACGTCCCTGATAACTATCTAAAACATCAAGGTTATCAACTGTTTTTATTCTAAAGTCCAGAACTAACCTACCAGTATTTATACCATTACCGAAGCCATTGGCTATGTTTTACGAATTGCCTTGAACATTTATATCTTCCACTTGAATGAGAGTGATTTTAAATAAGTGCTGTTGTGTATTCATATGATGTCTGACATACCGTTTTTATTCCCTTCTACGAGCACTCTGCTTATTTAAAAAAATACTGCTACTTACAAATTTGTTTCTTTAAATCTTTTGTTATAATTATATTTCATGCTGTGAATACTTTTTACTAAGAGTGTGCTACATTCATGTGAAAAAAATAAACTAAAGTAGAATTGTATATATTACGAACAATTGAACGACCAGTAAAATTTTTAAATTCAAAGATGTAGAAATGTACGCCTGGTAAATTTATCAATTGACGGACACCAATTCTCGTAAAATCAAAATCTGTTCACACATGTCTTTATATTACAAAAATCTATATGTTTTCTTTTCAGAGCGATAATTTTCACACTATGATGCGCGATATGTTATAAGAAAAAAAGAGCAACACGTGTACGTTTATAGAGATTGTTATATATGCTCTTATTATCTAAGGTAAAGCCTTACACGCACAATATAAAAACGCTGCCTCTACATAAAAGCACATAAATCTAAAAATTACCTATGTTATATAATAATATATATACCAACCATTGAGAGTTTCAACCCATTAAAGACGGAAATCGTTTAAATCTTCCGCAGCGGTTGTCATCAGGTAAAATTGGTGTGATGGTAGGGCGGTGGTGAGTTTGAGTACGAAAGCGATGGTTCTTCGTTGGACCTCTGATCCCATGACCACACATTAGCGCAGGCTGCTTTGTTTCCACGAGTCTGGAAAGCGGGTCAGATCGGGAGACGCTCAAGCACAAAATCGCGGACGAGTGATATTAAATGTTTGTTACAAATTTTTTTTTTTTTTAAATCAATACATTGGTTTATATCACTGTGTATACTTTTTATACCATGCTCGGTCACACAGTAAAGCATATCGAATGTGGAGAATAAAGGATGTAACCCACATATACCAAATTTTAAAGGAGGAACAAAAAAAGGCTTAATGATTTTGAACCAAAATCTAAATACGAAATTAACCCAAATTCGAAGTGAACGAAGAATGAAAATGGTGTTTTGTTTACCCAATCTGATAATAATGTAATAAGTTATTTATGAAAAATCGATACAATTGATGATGTGGAAGTCTTTTTTCCTAGTCGAAAATTTGACAGACCGTCGTTCTTTCAGGCTTTAAAGCTACAATGAGATATTAATTCGGCATTTGCAGCTTATACCCTTTTAGTAGAACGTGTATTAAGTTTTATATATTGCGATTATCGAAAAAAGCTGATTTGGAAAAACTGAAACCTAGGATTACGTCCATGTTCCTTTTCACAGTTGATATGGATCTACGAAGTGTGAAAATATCCACTCAAAAAATTAGAGTATATTTATTTCATCAATGTGAAGACGTCTTCACAATGTGTATACTAATATATTATAATAATATTTTTAACTTCAGCAAACTTGAGTACATAAAAACCAAAGTCTTGCGTAGTTTGTATTTTCACCTAGAACAAATCTCGTCAAATAAAGTAGATCACTTTTCAATAACAGAACTCTGAAACATGCCTGATTAAAACCAAGTGTAAGAACAGTGCGAATAACTGAATTATGTTTTTTTGAGAACTATTTTTTTTTTATGTATAGTTTGAAAATTAAAGATTACCTTTACAGGTTAATTAAACACTTTTTTACTTTAGTTAACTAAAATTTTCGTACGACCATAGAATTATAATAATATCTTCTGCTTCATGCGTTAACATCTTTGAATAGTCAATGTAATCCGAAACAGATTTTTTCAGAATATATAAAGCATTATTAATTAGCACTGTTGGTACCCATGTTTTTAATACGTCAGTAAACAATGACTTCGCATGTATCTTGTAAATAAGTTCTTTAGAGTAGACAATACTATGAATACAAAATATCAGCTTGCAATTTGTTGTCATTCTTTTAATTTATTTGCGTCATTATTATACACTTTAGCCATGTTACAAATTCACTATTTACATTTAAATTATAAACACATTTTGACAGCTCTTTTTTCATTATTATTAGTTGTCATATAAGAATCCAGTGCCGCGCTATAGGTTAGAGGCGTTGAGAATTTTTTTTCAACTACCTCTTTACATATTTTCAATAATCTATAACATACACGAGTTCTTGGCGTTTTAAAGTATGTTATAATACTTGTAGTACACTTGTTATTGTATTGCATACAAATTTATTTAATTTTTCGTATAAAAAGGCCCATATAAAAACCAAGCTCTCTTGCGCAATGCATAATATGGATGCTAGAACGTGGGTCCTGTGGGTATCATTGATTTCTTAAAACAGTTGCGATGTTTGACCTAAAATCTCTGATTGTAAAGCGCGTTTGCTTAACAAATCGACCACGAAAGTTACTGTACTTATTAACTTGATGGTAATATTGTTATTTTGAAATAGAAAGTATAGACAACAAATTAAATTGAAAAAAAAATAAAAAGCTTTCGTTCGAATAACATTGACCACATCTGGAAAAGCGCAAAGCAATCAGTTCGAAGTTTAATTCGTTAAGAGCCGAAGTAAGGTTTTATTTGACCCATTGATTTTGTTATTTCTAGCACATAGGAATTTATTTGAGTTTGTTTTCGAGGGGATGTTTATCTTCACTTACGGATCCTTTAACACTTCAACGCTTTTATAAACAGAACTCTCTCTTTCGTATTGGTTTTTGCTTAAATCTGGCGTTAAAAAGGGTGATAACGCGATTGTTTCTCTTTTTTTCTATTCAAATATATTTTATATCAACGGCCAAACGACGTTAACAAACAACAGTGAGTGTTATTAAAACTTCATGTTATTAAAACGATTTCTAAATATTTATTTGACTGTCAATTTAATCTGTATCATAAATATAATTTGTCTTATTCCTTTAATTATTTTTCTTATACCATATATACTTCCTATGTGAAGCATATGGCTATCAAGTGATGCTTCCAAAACTCTTTGTCACCCATCCCTAGCTTTACGTCCTTTTAGGCTATACTAGAATCTCTTAATACGAATACATTATCTTAATAATCCCACCGATCAGATTAAGAGTGCTATATAAATTTCAGGCTTTATCGAGGCATCCGCAACACGTTTTTCAACCAGGTATAGCATCGTGCATTCATTTCTATATCAATAAGTAGCCAAATAGTCCGTTTCCGTATCTCCTCATTGCAAACGAAGTCAATCCATCATATTCCTAATATGATCTAGTAGGACGTAAAAGTACTGGGTATACTAAATGTGTCCACGATCCGGCTACTCCGTCCTCACAACTTGCTTTAATTTATCTAGTGGAGTTATTGAAAACATCATATGGTATCTATCTAACTGTGAAAATAAAGAAAAACTTTACCCTCAGTTTTTTCAAATTAGCTTTTTTCAATAACTAATATATATTCTAAATTCTTTATAATCAATTTCTATCAAGCACCATCAGTCAAAAATATTGATTAACCAATATAAACTTTTATCAAAAAGGTGTAAGCTGCAAATGTCAAATTCGTATCTTGCTCCGATGCAGATTCACTATGGCTTCTTTTGGGCCTTCCAGGACTAAAAAAATATAAAGTAACATTTATAGGTACGTAGTTATTCTTCAATAATTGTAAATTGGTATTTTTCGTACATCCTCTAGCCTTTATTACTGTATCTTCATAATATTTTCAGATAAATAATTACTCATAATATAGATGTCTGCTCAGCTAACTCAAAGCAGCCGAGTACATTATGCTACACATACAATGGGAGACGTGCTTAACAGTACTGCATTGTCTCGAAAGAGATTAGTAATTTACACGAAATAAACTTAATCTGCAGAAACACCAAGAGATGTAGTTTCGAAATTACGCGAATCTACATTAATTATACAAAGATCTGGAATGGCGCAAATGGAAACAATTTGGCTTGAGAATGAAAATGCATTAATATGATGCTGACAGCGTACTGCCAAACACAAAGAACTCTACACAAATTATGTTAACACAATATCGTGAACAAGTTATCATCATTGTTAATATTATTATTATGATTATATAATAAATAATGTTAACTTGAGTATTATTTTAGTACATTATAACCTCGGTATAACAAAATAATGCAGGCGAGAGTGTCCGTGAAACCCGAATGTTCTATAAAAATATGATTTTCAAAATGCGTTATTTTTAGTAACATTAAGGAATCCAAAACTTGATCATCTATTTCTTAGTTGTTTTTACTAAAGAGTGCTTAATTTATGACTATGATTTTACTAAAATCCAAAATATACATATTTTAAATGGATATCGTTAAAGAGTGGAAATAAAAAATGAAATATTTAATATAATTTATTCATTATTAAATAGATAAAAACTAAATTCAAACCTGGATCAGAGCATTTTAACGAACTCCAATAGCAGCATTATATTCATACAAAAATGTTGTGAGTAATCTTTGATGACTTCTATGAACAAATATGTTAATTAATTACTAAAAAGTAGTAATTTGAGAATTTTTTTCTACACCATGTCCACGCCAAATGTGTAGCATATGAATCTTAACAGTGTGAAGACGACTATTATAAAAATAAGGTAAATTGATCTCCACATTGCGAAGATTTATTGTGACAGATTTTGGAAAGTGGAAAGTAATCCAGTAGTGGCAAGAATGGAACTCGCGATCTCCAGCTTCGAAGTGTACACCTTCTTGACTACTACTACGACTAAGAGAAAGCTGTACACATTAATATGATTAATTGCATAAAGAATTTTTTTTAATTTTTATAAAATGTGTATTTTTTAATCATTGAAATTAAGTCTTTCGTTTAGAAATTGCAACAGTGCGGTGTCGACTGCAGCATGTAAATTTAATTAAATGACTTTTTTGTCCTTGTGCAGAATGTGCTGGCTGGATGAAAATAGCCGGGACGAGGAAACCCCTAGAGGCAAACTGGGAAGAAGTAGACGAGAGTTTGCTTGGCTCAGAGATGCGATACATTTATATAACACTGCCATTAGCAGAGAAACCAGAAGACATTACATTTTAGCATACGACTCGCAATTGTCTGTTATTGTTGCATTATGAGCTGTTGTGCAAACAGTTTGATTTATACTCTGATGAAAAAAGCGTAGCATCGGTGGCCGAGTTAGTGAAGCTTTCGTGCTCCGTAAGCAAAGAGTGTGGATAAAAAATCTGAATTATATAGCTGCATAAACATTTAAATAATTATATGAATTGGATGTCCAACGGGTTGATCAATAGGTTGATATGCAATTCTGTTTAAAAAATTAACATATCGTGATAATGTTTTCATTACGTTGAGATAATCTATATCAGTGCTCCGTAAACTTTTATCTTTCACGGGACACTTGAAGTTTTCTTTTTGAATTTTTCAGCACACCACAAGTAAACAAAGGAAGAATAGCGATGAAATTTCTCATGTGTTTCTTATATTAGAGAAATGCAGTACAACACATCCAGTATCGTCTTGCAACACAGTGATTACGAAGCACTTATCTACATGCTTCATATTTGATGCGCAAATAATATAGAAATAGTCGACAAACGAAATGCAAAATAGAAAATATCATAACGCGCCCAATGTGAATTTTATTAATAAAACTATCTAATATCTTTGATCGAATAAAAATGTTTATGAACGGAAAATAGCTTACATTTAATTGATTTACATTTAATTTTACATTCTGAATTATTTAAAACTGATAAACTTCCATATGTAAGATCACTGTTAGCGACCCGGGTTTCGCCTTTCGGCATCCTCAGGCTACATTATATGTGGGCGGTGAGCGAACAAATAACATACTAGCAATAAATCCAATTGTAACTTACTGTTTATAGTCTTAAATTAGTAACTATCATTAGTAGAGTTATCGTAATAGAGTTTTGTAAGAATTTATTTAGAATCAAATTATTATCTAACGAACGAGACATTTATCCAGCAGTGGACTGAACCAGACTGGTAATAAATATACTGAGAGGTCATGCAAATGCGGAGAGCAATGGCGATGGTTAACGACATTGCCTCGGATGTTGATATCTTCCACCTATGTGAGAGCGAGTTAAGATGGATGTTGTTAATTTTTTTTACCATGTTTGCTCTCAATGTGGAGCATATGAATCTATACAGTGTCAAGATATTTTCTCCGAAAGTGGAGTATATGGATCTGCCCAATGTGCCACCATCAATGCCAACCGAAGAAACTATTAGAATAGGGTCTGCTTAACTTACTTGGTAGATACTCTCTCCTTCCTTGTTTTTTTTTAATTCTCTTATAATTATTTCTTATATTTTTACAATATTGTCTTCGTTTTTTCATGTATTATCTTTTAATACGTTATTAACATTTTTGTCATAATCATATTTATGTCGTATTGCAAATGTATTGAACTTATAACTTGTGATATTACAACATGTGTAAATAATAGGTATATCTTTTTTATAATTTATTAATATTGTTAAAATCATTGCTAGTAGAGTTGTTTTAGAAATTCTCAATACACAACAACGTAGTATTTTTGATAAATTAACGTAGAGTTCTAGACGCATATAAACGCTATGAACCGGATTGTGTTTACCTAACTATCATTAAAATTAGGATTCTGATACAAACTTATACAAAGCTATTATAATATCACAAAATGGCTAACAAGTCATCAACGCGGTTATTAATACCCCGATGAAACCGATTGCAATCAAACCATCGACACCTATGAACCGTATCTATACGTAACTCACTCATAACCCTCGAAATCTGTCTAGCCAATTGGCGATACTGATACAAACACATCTTTATTTTTATCTAAACTCAACGAACATAACAAAAATGTTCAGTCAAAATAGCAATGTGAGAATAAAAATACAAAGCACACTCTAGTGCAAGGTATTGTTAAGCTACCCCCTTGGGAATACTGGCACTTAGAGGGTACTTCACGTACATTATACCATTACAAATACATCAGGAGCAGTTACTTAGATAACCTATACTCAATAAATAACTCACTAATTTCAATTAATACATTACTTTATCCATTACCAGAGTAATTGTATGATATTATGTCAGGCTAAAATTTAACTTGCATATACATATGTTATAATATCATTGTATCAGTTAATTCATCATGAGTCTTAAGTTTATGATAATATTAATATTTTAACTAGAAAACCTTGAGTTATTTTTTATAATTCGATGTTTCCTCTTAATTTAATGATAACATACTATACGTATAATATATTACATGTCTCGCAGTCTCTCAATATATACACATTTTGACGGTGAAGATCTCAAAGATCAAAATCCGAGTGGAAAATCAAAGACATTTAAAAAAAGCGTGTGTTTTTTTTAAAAACATTATTTTATAATTCAAAAATAATGGTTCATATTTACACCAGATTTTCAGATAGTTTGAATTAAATAAAATAAATACAGTGTATTTATTATATTTTATCTGCGTTTCGAGGTTCATTTCATGGTAATTAATAATAATCTATTTTTTTCTTTTTGTGCAATATTCGTTTTTCATGTGGAGTATATGGTCATCATATGACATCTTAGGTATTCTCTGTCAACCACCAGTCGTTTTGTATTTTTTCTAGGCATGTCTGGTCATAGAATACATCCTGCAAAAAGTTCCCGATAGTCTTATAAGACGCCGGAATCTTGGTAGTTGGAAGAAAAGACAAGCAGAGTTCAAATCTTTTAAAGAAATCTGCAGTAGGTAACTTACCCAGCTACATGGCTTTTAACGTGATTCAAGTTGTGCATAGTTTAATTATAAAACAGTTTCTTCAGTAACCGAGAGATAGGCAGGCGCAGATTTTAATACTCCATTCTATGTGAGTAATTGAATATACTTCTACTGACGGAATTCAAATCGAAAACATAAGTTGACAACATGTATCATTTGATAAATTGTTCAGGAGGAACCTTATAAAAAAATATTGGAAAATTGATGAAAATGAAATACAATTTTTAAATGAAAATATATACTGTCTCATTTCAAATTCTATTTCATTTTCATTAATGTCTTGATACTTTTTTATAAGGCTTTTTGGTCCTGAATAATTTAAGTTTATGATACGTGTTGTCAACGTATGGCCATCGTTAATGTACTTATAACGTACTGCTGGAGAAGACATGGTAAAAAATATTATTAATTCTATAAAATACTGTATGTTAATACCATATATTGAATTCGATTATAATAATTAGGAAAACGTTTAACGACTAACAAAAAGAGAATAGGGATAATTTTCTAATTTTATATCGCAAATTAATTCAACTATTAAAATACCTTTTCTCGTTTAGGGCCAGTTAGTTGTTCAAAATGAAACTCGAATGAGTACAAATTAAAATTTAATTATAAGCACAGTGTTCTGTTTGTGAATATCTGGAGAAGCACCTTCTCATTATTAAACTTAGTTATTAGTTAAATATTAATCAAATTCATTCGCATAAAATAATAAAAGTTTAGTATAAAACTTCGCATATTCAATTATACATTCAATAAATATAAAAGAATTGACTTCAATTAATTATATATTTCAAAAAGATCTTTCAACCCATCCATAACACGGAAAATAATTTAATACCACGTACCAAGTGAAAGCACGTCATATAAAACTAAATACCAGTAAAAAACAAATAAGACGTTCCAAGGCATTTTAAATTCAAATATTTTATAAATAATTTTTAGTCAGCATACTCGATATTTATCAGATAATAAATAAATTAGTCCAAAAAAATATAGTAGAACTTTGATATAATGGAATAATGTCGATTTAATAATAATAATAATATAATAATAAGTTTTCCGATTGCATTTTTAATTTAAATTTAAAAATCAAGTTTTGTTTGTACTTTTGAAGTCAGCTGTTATCTCTAAAATTACGAAAATGTTATCAACCATATAAAAATACAAGTAGACTTAAATTTCGTTCAATAAAATATGTTATTGTATCTTATAAGTGAGATCTTATCACTGATAGATTTGTTTTTGGACTTAGTATTTTATCTTTTCGCTATCTTCATATCCATCCACATTTTCCAAAACCATAACTTTATCTTCCGTAACTAATCTACTTTTGACCACTGTAAAGCATATTCTCTAGCTCCTTATTTTCCAATATTATCCTTTATTGTCCTACATCAATTTTAACCATTCAAAATATATGTTTACATCTTGGTCATTAAAAAAAATTCGACCATTTTCACTTATTTGCGGATATTTTTTCCACCATGTCCGAAGTCTGTTATATCGAGGTTCTACTGTACTTGAGAAGTTCTCTTTATGAAATGGCCACCACGTTGAATTTAACACAATGTTATGTAACACGTAGGAGGTGACTATCCAACCAGCGCCAACATGAAGTCAGCAACGATGGATACCCACATCGTAAATGTCATGTAACGATGCAAGAACATAATAGTAATATGTTACAGCTATAAATTATATAAGATCGTGGTGAAATAAAAAAATACTATGACGTTTAGTAGACTGCTATATCGAAAAGGTAAATAGTAAAAATAATGTAACTTTTGGTGTTATATCAACCACTAATTTATGTGTTTTTGAATATTGTATTTGACATTTTATTAATAGTTTTGAATTATAATATCAATAAATAATATATTACGCAACACTGTTGTATTTGTTATAATACTGCTTTCTGCTTTGCGTCGTCTTGCCTTATTCAAAACAATAGTAAACTTATATCGTTTGTTTGCTATAAAAGTGAATGTTTGTCTGTTTGTTTGCTCGCTATGCATTTGGGCAGAGTACAAACCAATGAAACCAAACTTATCAGGAATACTCATCTCATCCATGACAAAATCCTGAGTTACTGTACTTCCAAAAATTATAAGTCCTTCCTCTCCCAAAAGACCCCCATCTTTTTGGTCACACACATAATATTAAAATTTCCCTGGCTACGCTGGGTAGCTCAGCTAGTTAACTTACATAGGCAACTAATTAACGCTATTTTGAATTTTAGACTTCTTTCAACCAAAGAATATGCAACTATTGGAATGTACACGGAATGTGTGAAAAAAAATCATCGTGTTGTAAAAAACGTGTTATAAAGGATTTTTTACAATTTGTCTCACCGTGTCAGATCATATTCGTGTTGCAATAGGGTGAGATAATGTATTATATCATAATTCATGTAATAAATATTTTGATGTCAGCAAAAAGTCGTATTTTAAAAAGCTTAGACCACTTTCCTTAATTTAAATATTCAGGAAGTTATTGAAGTAAATTGACTGGATATAGTCAAAAACATTTATTTAATGATTTTGGGTTAAAGTCAAAAAATTAAATAGACGCAGTCCTGAAGTGCATGTAAACTAATAAAATGGCATTCAATTTAACCAAAATTATATTAATTGAATAATTCATTTAAGAAAAACCAATAAAAAAAATTTACTTGACAAAATTTACCAACATCATTAATGACACAAGTTGATAAAGCAGCAATGTTTCCCATGACTTGCTAATGCTACCACATTTTTCCTCGGCGTAAATTTTTAGCTAAGCAGCAGACAATATAATCAACATGGTGGAAGTTCTTCTGGTCGCAAATTTTACAGTTTTTCATTTTTTCACACTCAAAAGCTAAGTTTACATACTAATTTGGCATTTGCGGCATATATCTTTTGATAGAACGTGTATTAAATTGTGTATATATTGATTTTTGAAGACATTGGCGATGACGTCGTATTACTTTTTTACAGTCGTCATATAAAAAAATTGACAGCCAACAAACATAATGACTTCATTATCACTGTATTGTATTTTTTCATCAATGATTATGAAGATAAATTAAAGATAAACGTACAGTATTCAGTTATCAGACTATACTTTAACTATTTAACCAAGCCGCACGACAATTAAATCACTTGACAGTTGTCAATTTCACCATTATCGAATTATTAATCTGTCAGTAGACAGTGTTGCCGCTCCAATATCTCTGGACTAATAAATTACCCTAAAAAAGTTACTTTAGAATATAAAAGGATTTGGGCAAAACTTTCCCAAATGTGGGATTCGAGAGATTAATGACATGTATCAAAAACGGATTAAAAATATTAATTTGTTCATATGAATACGACGAACTATTATTTGAATCAAATTTATTATTATAATGATAGTCATTTATATCTTTCAAAAATAAGTCGATTTGACGTATTCAAGTCCTTTGTGAATTATTGTTAAAGGGAAATAATTTAAAATATTTTTGGTATTTTAAATACCATTTTCGCTTCTAAAACGGAGTATATGAATCTACACAATGTAAAGATATCCACTCCGAAAGTAGAGTATATGGATCTATGCAAAGTGAAGACGTCTCGACAGATTATTTTTCACAAGAGTTTTTTGTCAGACAATTACTTAATCCAATGGGCATCCAGGTCTGCAATTTTCGCATGGAGTCGAACCCGCATTCACCAGATTGTTAGGTGCACATGCTAGGCTTTACACTACCGGGGAGACAAGTTCATATAATAATTTGAAAGCATCAATACTTTAATATGACAAAGATATCCAATCAGAAATATACACGCAAAAGAAGTAATCGCTGTTTTTTCTAACCCACGTACCAACAACTTACAAAAAATAATATTATATCTACAAAACGCCCATGTGGCTTGAAAGTTTTTAGCTTTAAAGTTTTGAATTCTAAATAACTTAAAACTGGTAAACTTCTATATGTGAGATCACTGCTAGCGACCCGGATTTCGCCTTTCGGCATCTTCAGACCATCATCTCATCGGAAGTTTACCAGTTTTCAATAATTTATAATTTAAAATCAATTTCCATCAAGCACCATCAGTCGAAAATATGAATTATTTAAAGTTTTAATTAAAACGTTCCTTAATTACAAACAAATTTTTGACCATACCTATTCCAAGTTTAATAATTATCATGATGCCACTTTCAAATATCTTTTCAATAAATATACGTATCTATCTTATTGTGTCGATATATTTTTTTATTTATAAACGAAAACGCTCCTTCTAAAATTAATGTAGTGACTACTGCAGGAGACGATAATGACATCGATGAACAGCTTTTTCAGTTGAATGATAAAGAAGACGGTCACAATAAACCCAACAAAATGGAAAGTAAACCGGACGCGCACAAGTTAATCAATAATTGATTAATTATTAATAAATAACAGATGGCTTCTTCGTCGAACGTAAGAAGTTGAAGAATATATACAAATTCGAAGTGGGCTGGTACATACACCACTGCTCCAAAATATGCACATCATGCTGATACTCATTTTATACATAATTTTACGTTCTATAACCTACTTATTGAAAACTTTTTGATTTGACGCGTCGTTTTTAAATTATTGTATAAAAACTGTAAAACGCCCCATTTTAGGCTACTTTTATCTACCTAGCTAATTAAGGTCACCTCGGCAGAGGAAGAAAACTTAAGATAATCATAATGTGCTATACTTGAACCGATTAAAAAAATAAAACCTTTACCTTTAATTAATATTCGTTACCCAGCAACTGGCCTATATGTTAGTATTTAAATTTCGTATTACAGTTTTAATAATACAAAATTCATACTAAATGCTAATTTGTTTGTCTAAAATTTTAACCGCGTTTTACTCAGTTCGATAAACTGTGCCTTGGACGTCTTTTGCTTGACTACTTATACCTATTTAATGTTATATTTTCTTGTTTACTTGGCTAATTTGAACTTGAATTGCTTATTTATTAGTTTCATAGTTCTAATGTGCGGATATATTTACTTGGATTAAGACACTAAGTGCTATTGGATCGATAGGAA
This sequence comes from Rhyacophila evoluta, assembly GCA_022683975.1. Lineage (NCBI taxonomy): Eukaryota > Metazoa > Arthropoda > Insecta > Trichoptera > Rhyacophilidae > Rhyacophila > Rhyacophila evoluta. Next base: position 13,375 of record JAGVSQ010006085.1, read on the forward strand.
ATCCTTATCTCTATTAACAAAGATTATCTGAGGAGGACTCAAAGGTAAACATTAATTTTCGCCTCTTGTAGCTAGTTGGCTATAATCGTGTTCGCACAATGATACCTTTGATAATCAGAGAAGCAATTATTTTAATTGTTTGTTAGGTAACCCTTAAAACAATTATGTTCTGCCTTTGGCTTTGCGGAGGTTTTCTCATTAATTTAGAGCAGTGGCTAACAAACTGTCCCGTACTTTCTAGTTATGTCGAAACACTTCAACAGTGAAGTGCTTGTTATTATTATTTATGTATTTTAAACAAAAATAATTGCGAATAGTAATTTTAGAATTTAATCTAAAGCAAAACGAACATAGTTATATTATTTTGTATTTGAATGGTTACAGCGTCTCATATTTGGTCATTTTTAAACGCGAACTTTTTATAAACTGTAAAATTTCAAGTAAATATAATATACATTAACAGTAAGATAAATACCAATGATTTTGGTTCAAGAGGCTATATTCTGTTACAAGGCTTATTTTAATCGTTTAATGTAAAATAATTCAAATAGCAACAGGTCAGAAGGCAATAATTTTAATTCATCCAATATAAAAGTGAAGTATTGAAAAAATATATATATATAATACATAAGTCTGTTAATTAGTCGACTCCAAAAGTGGAGCATATGGATCAAAAAATGTGAAGATGACCACTCCATAAAAGAAAAATGTGTATATATCTCCGCACTATACATACTTTTTATCGATTATTTTCACGATATTTGGTTTCTAGGTAGTTACTCTATGCATTAAGCGTCTAGTCCTATATTTTTTGAAAGAGTTTTGCATCTCTGGAATTCAAACCCACAACCTTCGGGCTTGAAACGCTTACGCCGACCACATGTGGAGGATGTGTTGTGAATAGTAAAAAAAGTTTAAAATACAGTTTTGTATCTATCAAATATAATTCAAAATTAAAATTAAATGAGAAAAAAATAAATGATAAAATAAGTTCCCACATACATTTAATATACAGTTAACGATCAACGACTAAATGGCTGGTATTATCACATTACTGATATAGTTTTGAAAATTTAATATTCTACATTTCTTTCATAGAACGCCACTGATATCTTTGTGCCTATATCGGATCTTCCTGGAACTCCCAAATATAACCGCCACCTGTGCCCGAGTGCCGCAAATTATTTTAAATAAAAATGTATATGCAAAGCGCACATTGGCCTCAATACTACCTTATAATAAAATAATTGAATTCTTAATTACTGAGAATAGTATACCAACCAAACAATGACTATTAACAAAGAAATTGCTGAAACATATTTGAATGTTTTTTTAGGAACAATTTGCTAGCACGTATTTTAGCACGACAGTGTTGATAACTAACAATTAGATTGGTTAAACAGAAAACGACCAAGCCACGTATTGAATTTTTTTTATTGCATAATACAATGTTTGAAAAAAATCAATAATTTAATTTTACAAAGGCACCCAATTATAATTATACAACCAAAAGAAGTAATTCAATTTTTTTTCTTACCCGTATACTTACAATTTACAAAATATAACATCTACAGAACGTCCATCTGGTTTAAAAGTTTTTGGCTTAGAAGTTTAAATATAAGATTACTTCATTAAAATAAAATGTTGACCATATCTATTCCAAATTATAAGTAATATCATAATACAACTTTCACGTGTTTTTTTTTTAATAAATTTACGTGTTTATTTTTGTATATTATTGTATCGACTTATTGTTTTATTTATGAACAAAAAGACACTAAATATAAGTAAATCCAAGATTTTATGTTCAAAGACTATTACAATATTATATTAGTAAAAATGCAAGAAAAAAAAACCAAAATTAAAAATTAAATCCAGTCTGTCTCTCCGGGAGAGTAGTTGGTAGCATGCGCGCCTATCAATCCGGGAAATGCGGGCTCGATTCCCGATCTGTTGGATTTTAATAATGCGAAGATGCAGGACTGGATGTCCATTTTTCGTCCGTATTTGTCTGACAAAAAATTCTCGTGAAAAATAATCTGACAAGACGTCTTCACATTGCGGAGATTAATATACTCCTCTTTCGGACTTGATATCTTCAACCTATGTAGATCCATACGCTCCACGTTGGAAGCAAACATGGTATAAAAAATAAACACAAAACATTCGCTAACATTTAATGTAGTAATTTTTCAACAATCTAATAATCAAGAAAGATATAGCATATGCCACGTAAGTATTTAAATTTCATTTTACGGTCTTAGTAATATACAATTTATACCAAATATCAATTTGATTCATTAAAATTCAATTTCAGCTTTATATTGTTTATTACTTTGTGGCTCGATGACTTATACCTATAATTTAATTATAGATAGTCTATAACACGGGTGGCCATTTAAGCACACTTTGGGATCCGCATATATTTTTTTAAAGAGTGTTTTATTATTTTTAAAAATCACCGTGATCAAAACCGTCGATTTTTACACATTAAGAGATGTGTTAAAGAAAATACCTTTCTTATTTCATATCATAAAAAAGAAAATAGTTCATGGCGGCATAAAATACGATTTAACATTGTTCAGTAATCAAATTAGTGACTACTTTTCACAGTAAAAGCATTGAAAATGTTGTGTGTTCATCGATGAACTCGTGTCATTTTAATATCTATTTATTATACATCAATCTTCTCTAGTCGATAAGGAATGTTTGTGGTATATAATACAATGATATATTGTATCGTGTTACGTATACACATTACCACAGAAATGGAATGTAACATGCCTATACCGTTTATAGCTCGTCTTGCTTTCAAGATTTGGTAAAAGAAAGAGAATTTCTTGCAGTGGTTTACCGCATTTTACGGCTTGCGCAAAATTGAATCAGCCGATATGTCTAGTTAAGTCTGAGCTATAAACTGGATATCAAACAATATACGAGGACGCATATTGGTTTCTAAACTTTCGTAGCTTTCACGTTTTCTTCTATTTCCGTGAATAATATTGCATTGAAAATATATTTAGGGAAAATATTGGGATATTTTTATTTTATTTATGAGGTTATATACGTCGGAAATCTTTTTGTTATTATATTACTATTGTCTTTTTACTGAATGGTATCTTGTATATTCACAACCGAAATCATGATCCGTTTTATCAGTTGTCATATGTTTAATTTGAGGGGAAATGCATTTAACAAAAATATCAAATTATATCGGCTGTGAAAAGGAAAAATGACGTAACGCTAATTTTTCTCGATAATTACAATATATCGTCGGCAATATTGCAGGAACACGTAACTCAATTTGTTGAATTAACTTTGCAAAGTGTAGTAGTGTTTTTTTTGCAATGTTTCCCATCATTGGCACATTTTTATATTGACACATATGTTCATTCTAAATTATTTAAAACTGGTAAGCTTCCATATGTGAGATCACTGTTAGCGA
>JAGVSQ010006086.1:0-16818 GCA_022683975.1 Rhyacophila evoluta
TAGAATTTAAAATCAATTTCCATCAAGCGCCATCAGTCGAAAATATTAATTATAACCAATGTTAGCCATAACAGTAAAATTTCCGATTAGACCACGCATAAATCAAAACAAGTAATTATGTAAAATCTGCTAGATTAATATTAAAAATCAAATCGTTACGTATTGAAATTTAAACAATTCAATATGTTTGCAAGAAATGCAAAAAATCACAACATATTAAAAGATAAACAAAAATTAATTAATTAATATATTTATTTTAATATTATTATTATTCCGCTATGTATCCTGCCTTATTTCTTTCGAGATCCTCAACACGGTGCGCTTAAATATTTATAATGCTTAGATAAATATGCAACTGTTTTATAAATCTATGTAACAGACACGTGATACATAATCATTGAGTACAATAGTGTATGTGTACGTATTTTATAAATATAATATAGGATAATATAATTATATCGTCGTATTACTGGCAAAAGTAAACAGGTGAGTTTTGAAATAGTCGAGTTTTAATGTTTTAGTCTGTTTGTTAAATACATTTTATGACAATTTCTATCAAATAACACATTATACCTTAAAAATTTGTCGTAAAATGTATTTAACAGAGAGACTTAAACATTAAAACTCGATTATCTAAAAACTCACTTTTTTACCTTAACGTCTTTTGCCAGTAATACGACGATATATAGATATATATCAACGTTAATCACACATTAATCAATGAAAATAAAAAAAAACGACATACATGGAACTAATACGAGGTTCAAATGAATATTTATATTCTTTTGTGTGGTCAGTGGAATATTTAAACTGATTTTTTATGTTTGTTTTGTAATCTATTCAAATATAAGCTTTAGTGTAAATAACATTCATGGACCCAGTTTCAGTTTACATGCTATTTGCAGTCCTATTCAATCATATATAGAGTGTATATAAAAATCCACTCGCATACGGAAGTATATTGTATTTTAATATTTAACATCAGTATTAAATCAATATAAATAATGTGTATCCATATATTCTATTTAACGTTCTCCATGTGGGGCATATACAATAGATACTCATAATAGTGTATACACAAAATTAATAGTAAGTATATTAAATGAAAAATTACGATTGTAGATTTTGATCTGTACCTCTCCGTCAGCCTTCATGGGCTACCATTAAATTACTATATTTGTCCAGGATTTATGAAATATTAATCAATTTATTATTCATTATTACCATCGAAAATTACTAGATGAAGGCATTCATAACATAAATATTGGTAGTTTATTTTATTATTTAAAATCAGTACTAAGCCCATGTAATACGACTTAATACACTCTTCTGACCGTTCTCCACTGTGGAGCATATAGATATTCACTATTCAAAGATCTGTTAATATTAAAGAAAAAGTTGAAATCTTGATCTCGTCTAGAAAATGTTAAGCACTTAGATTTTTACGGGATTTGCCACTTGTACGATCGATTAAAACACGCGTGTGCCCATTTGGCTATCAATGTGACGATTTTTATTATGGGAAAATTCGTCAATCCGTTATAAATAAGATTGAGTATGTAGTCTTTTTCTTCATAGACGGCGGGAAAAGTTCAAAAGTCACTTGAAAAGTGAAATTCATATATTGTGCCACTGAAGTACGGTGAGCGAACGGGAATTTTCATTTTGAAATCTTTCTTAGATGTCAAAATTTTGTGAAGGACCCATATTTATGTGTGAATAAAATAATCTTATGGATAAAATAATAAGAATTCAAATAACGTATTGTGTTAAAAATGATGTTTGGATCAATTCTTCTTCCATATCCGCTCCCTAAGTGGAGCATATGGATACTACATCCTACCTCCAATAGCTCATGTCTCCCACTAGTAATACCTGCATCTCGTAACTCCACCGAATGCATTCTTCAGATAGTATTTAGTTGCCTTCTAAGACGCCGAAGACCTATTGGCTTGATTAATATGTAGGTCAGGTTAGAATTCTCTTAATGCATCCACAATATCTGGCCGAGCCAGCAGGTATTTTTTCGCAAAGCTTAGAATGTGGTTGCTTTGGGCTTTTATTGGGTGCTAATTTTACAACTGTAGAGCAAAACTACCAAAATGAACAGGAACAAAAGAGTTTGGTATTTGTACAGCTTAGAGTGTTTTTCATTTCGACATTTCGCATGAAATTGAAGGTAGCTCCAGCTATTCATATTCAATCGCTTAGATATATATATATATTTTTATTATTTGATGTTTTAAAAAATAAATCATCCTGCATTTAAAATATATTTTACAAAAAAACTGTATTTAACAGTTTAAATCATTCATTTTGCTTGGATAGTAATTTAAACAAACGAATTAAGTTTATCTCTCATTTTTTTGGTAAGCATTATCTCCAATCCTGCGCGTTTATTACATAATATTTTTATACGTGGCCAACAAAATAAAAGTGATCCATTATGCATCGGTCTTCAACCATTGAATCTATCGAAAATAAGTATTTAATTATTGATTGAAAAAATAGATGACATCCCATCGCTATAAACATAAGCTTTTCAAATAAGTCCAAATATTTTCGAGTTCATATGTTCCATATTTGGAGTGAAAATGACAATAACATTTTAATAATAAAATCGATTTTTTAATTTTTTAAATTTAAAAAATTAATCGTGGGGCTTAGAGCACTATGATTCTAGTCCACATTTTTTAATCGTATATGTTCAACTAAGATATAGTACCAAATCGATGGCTTAATCTGCAAACCAGGTAACACCATTTGTATCAAATCTTCAGAGGCAACAAAAAACGTTAGCAAATCAGTTTTTTATTTATTGAAATTGGTTGATGTGTGCACATGATTTCACATATTTCATTTTTTTTGCGCACTTTGAGTGTGATAGGTTTTTTTTGAATTTATTTATTTGTAGATAAAATCATTGAAATATTATAAAACGTTTCCAAAATACTACATACTACAACATAAGGTATATTGATCGTTTAAATGGAAGTAGGTTAGGTTAAGTTAGGTTAATAAGATATATTGATCGTGTAAATAGAGTTAGGTCATTTAATCAACTGACTATCATATATACTTCATAAAACTAAATAGTTTTACTAACTCTACTACCATAATGACTGATGACTGCAAGTTTTTGTCTCATAATTGTTTACAATTTGCAAAATTTTAATTCAGTTTAAAGAAAATAATTTTTTACACTTCCTAATAACGGTATATGTTAGCTATCGATTGTTTGATAAAACACACAACTGTGCTTCAGATGAAAACTACTGTTTACTTAAGATGTTGAAGAAGGTTTTTCACCTGCCAAAGAATATATAGGGGTTGCAGTAGATAGAAACGAATAAAAAATGCGATGTTACAAAACTATTTCTTAAAAATGTATCGACCGACCCAAATAAATAAATTCTGTTCAATATAATAGAAACAATCCTGATGTAAGAAAATATTTAACTTATCAAATAAAAACTTTGATCAAATATCGTTGTTATCATTGAAATATTGACTTATTTCTTTATATGTTATAAAAAAATGCAAAATTAATATTTATTTGACTATGCGATCAAAGACGCGTGACTGGACACCTAGTAGGTTAAACCGTTAAACAACTGGTAATGAAATACAGGTGTGTGTTCGTCTGTCACAAGAAGTTCTCCCAAGCAGTGAACAGTAGCGACGTAAAATTTTGGCATGTGATATTAACTTTTATCTCTAGATGAATTATTAGTGCTATTATTTTAACCTCAAGATCGATTATTTTTTTCCTTTCTAGATCATTTTTTTAAAATTTAACATCATCATCGATTATCGACAAGAAACTGCCTAATGTACCCCACAAGCGTATCCCGGAGCTCTGATATCAAGAAACGATCTACTTTATTCGACGGGAATGTCCTGGGAGTAGCTATAAATTATTACCCAAGGCCTAGGTTGCCACGCACTTAAGTGTGCTGAAGTTAAAAGAAATATAATGATAAAAAAGCTAATTGAAAAAAAATGGAGACTTATTTGGTCAGGTAATTTATGTAAAGAGGTCATCACACTCACCGTATGACGCCGCAAACGTTTTAAAAGCAATACAATTCGTCCTGGCCCGACGGGTCCAACACCTAGTTGGACCGACTTGAGTAACTCTTCCCGCTCCGTACACATTCTAGGACATTCCCACAGAATGTGATTGGCATCTTCTTCCGGATAGCCAAAACGACATGTTGAGGCAAACTGAGGCACCTTAACGGCAAAATTACCATCGCCTATAATAAATTGGCTACTGAAGGGTATATCGACGTGTATGGAAGTATCGACTAGAACCTAAAAGTATTGTTTGCAGCCATATTTTGAAATAAATTTAGAATAACAGGATGGGAAAAGAATCAGTTTGAATCTATCCCAATCAAAGCCGGGTAGTAAAACTAGTAATGTATAATATTAAATTAACATGGATTTCTTATGATATTCATTAATATTAAAGGTGTTTACGACCACTGAGCAAAAGGGTGACATTGATGGAGTACACGATCCCTGTTGGTTGCTAATATATTTTTGACTTTGAGATGTGCGCATACGACATCGCCTTTTAATTACGGCTTGAGAGGTCACGCACTAATAAATCATCCCTTGTTCGAGGGGTAACTTAAATTATAGAACAATGCCAGTCCGCTTACCCCCAGACTGCAAATTTTCCATTGAACCGTTTGCTTTGGGAAATATCCAATATCCATTAAATATTAATACCTCGAAAATGAAAATGCGATTTTAGCACAAATTTTACGGAGCGAAGCCCCGAATAAATTTTCATTTTAAATCAGGGTAGCAGTATACCCCAAAAATTTAGTACTGGTTCACATAATTTGTTAGACAACATTTTCAAAACGAATGTACGTATCGATACTATTTATCAACTGAAAGAATTGTAACTTTTGTCAACATTTATCCTAACAGACAAAATACTTTATCCGTACTATATATGAAATCAAGTGTATTCAGAACAAAAACTCAATACTTTCTTGGATTTATATACCGCCCAACTAAGTAAAAACTTAGTGTCTTGCATATCGAGTGTGCAAACCAAAAAGGACGTAACTCTAAAGGCTTTTATTCTATAATCAGAATTTATACATTTTAGCACACCCTCTATCAAAATGATGTAAGCTGAAAATGCCGAATTTGTGTTTACCGTTTAAGATTAAGAAAATTATGCCTTGTAGAAAAACTCCCACCAAATAAATCAATTATATAGGTTTTTCTTAAATAACTGATTAATTTAATATCAAGTTGAGTAAATATACACAACTTTTAGTCTTCATGCACTTCAAAAAGTTGTGCTCTTGTCTCTTGACTTTGGCTCAAAATTATTAAATAAACGTTGTTTGTGCTTCCTGTAAAATTTGTTCTATGTGAGCTACGTCCCTTTTCCTTCCCACAGTCAATATAATATCCTATGTAGATGATATTGTTTTACTAAGAAGGACAGTATACTGATATATACGATTTTTCAAATATTTACCTGTTACCCTCAAATAATTCTGTATATAAACTTCTAACAAATATCCACTCACACACCTAGTAAAATATTATTTAAATCTATTTTTTCACTTTGCCTGATTCAAAATTAGAGAATAGGGATACGGTGTGAAAATCTATTCCGAACATAAAATATTATGGATTTCTGCAATGTGAAGACATGACTACAATCCAATTAATTATATTCTAAAAAAATTTAAAGCATGTCATTTTATGTTGCGTTGCATATAAATGTCCAAAATTTAAGACGTATGCAAATATTTTTTTTACGAGGAATGGTTTTGGAATAGAATGAAAATTGGCTATCAGACAATCGCTTAACGTTTAACTCATAAAGTATCCAAGCCTTGCATATCAATGTAATCTAAAATCTTGTTCTTTTTTAAGCAGCTTCTGGACTCAAACACACGACTTTCGATCCAGAACAATTCATAAGCGTGAATGTTTGACAACTTGGCTACTAAAGGGATACTATTAATGTTCAATATATATCAATAATTTTATTTTATTTATGGATTCAAAAATACATCATTGATACCAACTAACAAACGTTGAAACAGGCTGAGTTATATACCCACTCCGACTCCCACTCGCATTATTTACTTTTGGAAATGATTCGTTCGTCATAAGATAAGCAAACAGAATAGAAAATAATATTCGACGCATTGGTCGGTGCGTGTGTATGCTTATTCGGCTTATTTTCACATTACGAAGTCGATGGATAAAATTTTATGTTAGTCATATTTCCGATTGTTATTATAATTTTATTATTTTTCGATAATGTTTTTTTTATACTCTCGATTACGCAAATCTTTTTTGTGGCTCAATTTAAAATATATTACGGTGCTTAAACTAATTAAATAATATTGCATGTTCAACATATTGTTGTGTAATGCCATACAAATAAAAATAAAAGCTGCTATTAAAATATAAATAGAAAATAAAAAGGACGTTAGTTTTTTTTTAATATATGGCTTTTGTAGATAATCACACTATATTCAACGTACTACACGTTTTGTCAAAAGTATATACATTTCGAATGTCCAATTAGTATCTTGATTAAGCTTTGAGGTTTTAAAAAAGGTGGCCTCTCAAATTCGCGACTCGGAAAAATGATCCCCACCACATCATTTTTTTGGTTTATCTTAAACAGCTTATTGAAATAATATGAGATTGGGTATATAAAATACCAATTTGGTTTTTGTGTTCTTTAAGGTTGTGCCTATTTAATATTTCCACTTTGGCCCAAAACTCAATAAACACACTTTTTGTCCCTCGTGCTAAATTTATTCTGTGTGTGTTACGTCCTTTTTCCTTTCTACGGTCTATATATTAATTTGTCCTTATTTAAGAATTATTAAAAAGTTTACTAATGATAGACAACAAAATCTTCTGATTATTTTATCTTACATTTCATTATGTACCGAGTTTGAATCAACTAGTCAGACAATCTATTAATGTCCGATTGATCTTTAATCTAGGATACATCTCCCTATATAAAGCATTTTTATTGACATTGAACATTTTTCTTCGGATATTTATAGGGCTAATTTTTATTTTAAGTAGCGTGTTTATTCTAAGCAAATTGTATGTATGATATATACTTTCAACTTGTGGCCATCGTGTACTCTTTAGTACCTAAACATTTGATTTATGTATGTATTTTTTATTCATTAAACAGAATAAGATTGGAAATAAATACAAAAGTTGAAATAGCTTAACACATTGTTTACCAATAATCGTATATAATGAATTAATTCAAGCAAATTTAATTTAACCCATCAAATAATAATGAATTCATTATTCAATCTCCTATAAACGTATTGATTCGTTTAGCTTGTAGCTAAAATTGGCTAGAAGGTCAAAATTTATCGCACTATATGTAAACGTCCATTATACTATATTGACAACATGACGCCCGTTCTGTGACGTAAATAATTGGCATTGGTTTAGACATAAATTTGGAACAACGAGCCAATAATAGGGATTGCATTTCATTAATTAAAACACTAGTATATAACATACTCTTTGCTTACTACGTCTTCAGTATTATATTCATCTCCAATCGAAAGAATTGCATGCAATATGCCTTTGATAGGACATAATAGTATGGTTAAATGGGTTAAAAACAAAAACGCCAATATCCACCAAAAAAATATCACAGAAAATCAAATAAAATTGATTTTGGCATTTTAAATAATACTTATGCTTTTCTATTAAGATGTGAGTTTAAAATAAACTATTATTCACAGTGTCGGATTTACTTAAAGTTGTAATAGGTGCGCGCCTATGGCCTCACCAATAAGCGAGGCTCCAAAGTCATTAAAGGTGTCTCAAGAAGTAAAGTCTGGACAAAAGTAGAAAGACTATGAAAGCGTAAGAATTAAAAAAAAATTGCGCCTGGGGCTTATGCGAAGTGCTAAATCCGTCATTGGTTAAAGATATTATACTATGTAAGATGATGTGGATATTAGTATGTTTAAGATTAACACAATCTAACCGATTCACTTGAACGATTCTAATTTGGACAGGGACGTTTTTGCTTTTAACCCTCTCAATAAATAGCGGCTGCATGATGAAGAGAAGCTACAATACTGGACATGGTTCGACAAAATATAGCGGATGCCTTGATAAAGTCTTAACCTGAACGAGATATTCTTCAAGCCGATCAGTTTTCGACGTCCTGAAAGGCCGCTAAATACTTTATACAATGTATTCGGTGAAGTTACGAAATGCAGGTATGATCTGGGGACGCAATAATTTCGGTGGATGACAGGGATTCTTGTAGGAAGTATGTGGTGTTCGTTTGCCTCACTTAAGGAAAGAAGATGAATAAAAAAAACGACATGGAAATTTCAATTTTAAATAACAAATTATACAAATCTGATATTAATAATATATTTGATGAATATTTTGGCTGTGAGTTGAGATGGATATATTTTTTGTATTCTAATCGATATAAAAATAATGGTTCTCTATTCTGGTAGAGGATTCACACTTACAATTCTTGCTGCATTATGATTCATAATCAGGCTCATTTATTTATCAAGCCGTGGTGAAAGTCAAAAATAGTAAAAAATCACAAAAAACTTGATATTATGGTGTTTTGTATATACTAAATAACTTTTTTATAACATATTATATATTCTTTGTTATTGCAAACAAACTTTCCTTCACAAATCGAGGAACTAGTAAAGTTTCTAAGAAAGCTTGCGGGAAACTGCTATCAAAATTTTATCCAAACTTTAATTGGCTAAGGCAACAGATGAAGATTCTCAGGTTGATGCGAAATGTTCGAAGGAACTAACTCAATTTCTCAAAACGAGTTTATGATTTCTTATGCCTTGTGAACATATTAAAACTTTTACGTTGAAAATTTTCAACTACTTAAGTCCTAAAATACATTGTCCTTCGATGAATACTTCATTTCTCCACCTGAAATACCAGATTATGAATTATTTATAAATTTCACACTTTTTTAGAAGTTTTTTTTTTAAAGAAACTCAATTATGTTTTATTATTGGTAAATTATATACACATGTAGTCATCGACGAACATGAGTTCAAACTTACGTTAAAAAAACCTCAATATCTGTGAAAAGTTTTTTTTCTTAAGTAGAAAACCTTTATTTAGTGATTAAGGATTTAGAGTCTTTTTTTGAATTGACAGAATTAAGTTTTAGTTTTTCTTCTTCTTCGTTAATATTTCTACTTTCATTATATTTTATATTACGGGATTTTTGAAGTTCGTACTTAGTATTGAATACTTCAAACTAATATCAGTACCCGATACTTTTTTTGAAAAGTATTCGATACCAATGATTACGAATGAGTACTTTTTTGTTAAGTATAACTACTTTTAGAGAACCGACTACTTTTTAAAATGAGTACTTTAAAAAATACGAGAAACTACAAAATTCAGGAAGAGAGTGCAAAAATGCGAAAACGCGAAAAAGCGAATGTGCGAAGATATAAATTGTAAATAGCGCAAGACCTAAAAAAACGAGAATCTAGAAGATTCTGGAGGAATTTACGAAAGGATGAAATTCGAAAATGCTAAGGTGAAAATATTTAAAAAATATACGACAATATGACAATTAAAAAAAAGCGAGAAACCGAAGTTCCCTGAGAATCAATTTTTGTTTATAACTAAATGAGATCAAGTACCCAATACTTGGTACCAGATACTTACAAAAAACGGACCGATACTTAGGAGTACTCAAAATTACGGTATTCGCACATCACTAATAAACATAATACAATTTGGTAAAAAAATCTTAAATGACGAACGAAAAAAATCTATACTCAAACCGATACTGGCTTAGTAAGTACCACTCGAAACGAGTTATAAGTTCTGAGGAAAACATGTTTATTTATTTTTTGATAAGCACGTAAATATGTAATCATTTTCAGATATTTTTTTCTTATTTCCATATTTATATATAAAACTTTTCAAGAGCAAACGTTTTTGAAATCCATTCTCGGTATTTGCTTTATTATTATTTACCGTATATCCACCGTAGAAAGGACAAAGGACGTAACCCTCAGATTTTCCAAAACAGCTTTTTTTCGATAATCACATTTTTTTCATATGCGCTCTATCAAAATAATATAAGCCGTAAATACTGAATTGGTATCCAAATTTAGTTCTTAAGTTCAGAAAAAAGATGGCTTGTGATGTTTGCTAGCAGAAAAAAGTACTTCCATTTCATGAATTTTATTGATTTTCCTTAAATTTCTTTATGTAAAATTGATTCCACATGGGAAGCATATATTCACCACATAATACCTACAAGTTTCTCTGTCACCAGTCAGCCGTTATACCGGCATCCTTTAACCCAATTTTAAGTCCTAGGTAGCAAAAAGAGTCAAGCAGGATCCAAGCTCTTCGGAGGCATCCGCAATATATGCACCAGCCAGTTCTAGCGCCGCTGCATAACTTTGAGTATGAGGGCTGATCTAAATTGTGCTCCTCCTGATTCGTGCGCTTGGAGCAAACTGCTCCATCCACTCCTCGTTAGCTACGCCACTGATATGTATATTGATTTTTTCAAATAACGTATTAAATAAAAAATATTAGATTTGGTAAGTAAATTAATAGTTTAAGTCTTCATGCACTTCAAGGTTGTGTTTATCTAATATTTTGATTTTGGCCCAAAATCAAATTGCCATTTTTTGTTCCTCTTGTGTGTTTTTTGTGTGGGTTGCGTCCTATTTCTTTTCTACCGTCAAAAATTGGCCTGTTACTTCAAAATCATCATAGTGTTCCAGCATAAGAAGGCTAAAGAAGCTCTCCTAAAATGTCTCTTAATAATGAACTTTGGCAGTTGAATCTTGATTAATTCGACGATTGTCTACTTTATTTAGTTTCTGATTATCGTTAAATATTTGTCTCATAGACTTGCAAGCCAGTTACAAGGCAAATGAAGTGCTTCATATTTTATGTGATATTGGATTAAGGTAATTTCGCTTTTATATTTGACATTTCTAAGTCTAGCCATTTAAAATTTTCTTCCAGATCTATCAGCCGAGAGAATAATAAACATCCATTTGTTGAAATGTTCTCCTAAAATTTACACTATTAGTTGTATGCTATATTTTTCTTGCTAACACTATATATATTTTTTTATTTAAACCATATTCGCTCTCAAAATGGAGCATATGAATATACACAATGTGAAAATATCCATTCTGGAAGTGGACTATACGGATCTTCGGAATATGAAGACATGTCTTGACAAACTCTTCTCGTGAAAAAATTTCTCAACCCGATGGGCATCCGGTTCTACATTTTTGAATTAATTAGTCTTAAATATCAAGATTTTTATTATTGTGTATCAGTTCCATATTATTATTATACTTAACATTACTACTTGCATTTATCTTTCGTTTTACAACAGCCAGCATATACTTTGAAAAAAATAAGTTAACTGTATTTATACATTTATTTATATAGTTTATATTTCAACATGTACGAAATGATATATAATAGAATTAATATTTATTTTGTTTTATGTATATTTTTTCTCGTTCCCCAGATAGCCGAAAGGTCAATGTGCGCGTTTTGGAGCCGGATACTGTTGGTTTGATTTCAATGGCTGTTAGATTTTTAAAAGTCTAAAGATTCGGGACTGGATATTAAATGGATTGAGCAATTGGCTAGTAGTCATTTAACTTGGAAAAAAATGTCAACGTAAGTCTTAAAAATTTAGAGATTCATATACTTCATTTGTGAAGTGGGCATTTTCACATAAATCAAATTCATATGCTCCACAAGCAAACACGGTAGTAATACATTGATATATTATATTTTTAAGATATCAGTAAATTTCTTGTGATTTGGCAGTTTTTCAATAAATAGTTAAATTCTCTTTGATGAAGTCAAACAACGGTTAGTTGTAGTACCAAACTAAAACATAAAAGTAAAATAGTTTTGAATAATTTATTCATAACTGAAAATATAACATTAAAAAGCTCTACAATAAAAATAGTCTTTTATAAAATTAATATCTGATAATTGTCAGCGTTGAGTGATTTATCAAAAGAAGAGTAATATATTTTGACTACTTAAATATTAACATTTGATAAACATTTCATTTAAGTCTAAAATATGTATTCATCATATTATATAATAGATAAAAAGCTCGTATATGTTTATAGTGACGTACATATATAATTGTAAAGCGATCAAAAATACCGGATTTAAGCTCGGCTTTATTTAGTCTGTAATCCTCGAATTTAATGTCAGGATATACTTAGACCTTGAATCATATCTGAAAGCAAATTTAAGACGAGGAAAACACCCACGCAGACGTTAAATTAGAAAGGGATGAGTTGGTAATAAATAATGTTGAAATAAAAAAAAATATCACGAATATAATTGTGTCCTTAAATATTTTACGCATTCTCAAAAAGCAGTTTACTTTGATTTATTGCTTGCCTGTTGAAATTCCATTTCGAGCGAAATCCGTTGTTAATACACTGAAGGCATTCGTTTTGTTAATAATTCATAGAATCAAAAAATCGTTGAACACTTAATCGCTAAATAATATTATTTTTTGCTGGTGACGTGTCGGTACGCCATTTTGGAGGGAAAATTTTGAAAATTGTCTGTCACCGGAAATGCGACGACAAAACACTAATTGCTTTCCCGCGCAAAAGGTTTTCTAGTAAAATACAAATTAATCACAGCCAGTGTTGTAGTTATTGTAATAGCAATTGGATTCCCATTACTCCTATATTGATAACAGTTCGAGTCGAAATCAATTATTCATCACTGTTTATTGTACGTACATATTATTTATGTGAATACATTTGTCGGTTTCGCATCGTATATATATATTAATATACTAACAATCAGCTTAGTTTAAGACATGGCTATCTCACTCCATCTATATTAAATTATATTATCATTGATGTTCGTTTTATAATCTTTGTTTTTTTTCATCAAAAAATGACATTATATTAGTTCCTTGGTGTAAGTCTGCTTTGAAATATGTCTTATAAGTCGTAAAAATTTTCGTTTGTTATACGTCTTTAATTCCTTCTCATTGAAATTACGCCAAACAGGACTTTCAACAAACTTTTTTTTCATAATAAATAAAAGGTATATGATGAATTCATGCACATGAAAGAAATCTTGTTTTATTGATTGGTTAATTTTTGCTTTAGATTACCTCGACTCCACACGTAGAAATATTTTTTATATTATCTATATACCATGTTCGCCCGAACGTGGAGCATATGGATCTACACAGTGTGAAGATATCCACTCCGAAAGAGGAGTATATGGGTCTCCGCAATGTGAAGACGATTTAACAGATTATTTTTCACGAGAATTGTTTGTCAGACTCAACCCAATTGACAGCCAGTCCTGCATTCTCGGATTTTTTTAAAATCCGACAGATGGGCATTCGTACTCGTATTCCCCGCTAGGCGCGCACGCTACCAACTACGCTACCGGGGAGATAAAAATATTATTTAAATGTAATATATAAAATTATTTATCATAATTTTAATGTATTGTGGTATTACAATATAAACTAGTTGTACATGTGAGCAAAACAGCAATGTTTGTAAGGTCACCTATTTAAATTGAATACATAACCGTTTGAATTGTTTTATTTTACATTATACACAGTTCATATAACATGTAAAAAATATGAAATAAATTAGTTTTTATATAATCACATTAATTTTCATGAAATAACTTAATTTTAAATACAAATATTTATTGAATTATTGCGTAGGTATAACGTTTAAAAATTATTTTGAACTTAAATTATCTTCGCTCTAACACTATTATCAAAAAGTTTAAGAATACACAATATATTTTCGCTGCCCTGATTTTTTTGACTAGCATATAAAAGGAATTTTGAAATTTTCCCAAAATTTATCTCAAAAATATATGAAATATTATTAAGTTAAAAACTACTGGTATTGCATTATCAGTAGCGGCAGCCATATTATTGTCATCCTATCGACGGAGAGTAAAATTCAACAAACCAATTAATCTGATTCGTAATCCATTACAAAATCAAAATTTCACAAATTCATGTATTGTATTTCAAAATTATTACAACGGGCCTCGTGGTCACAAACGATAATACATCCTATTAAAGAGATGCGTAGCTAAATAAATTATGTAAATTTTGCCTAATAATCACTTTGCAATTGAATTTTCCTAGAGCAATATATAATAATTCTACCTACGCCAATAGGAGAAATGGATTTTTTAGTACATGGCTATCCAATTTCAACATTTGTTCAGGGCGGTCAAAAAGCATGTTGAAACGTAGCACATTTTATATCAACAACCGTTTGCAATTTTAAAATCTTTAACACGGACTTAACTTCATCTACTGTCAGTTTCATTAAATTAAGTCACCTTCATCTTTTCATATTATTTTAACCACTTTAAAACATTTTTTTTTGATACTTGTCCAGTATTATTCCGTACTGTTCGATGGAAATGGGTAACTTCTAACTTTTCTAAATATATGTCCACTTCATGGCCATTAAACGATTTTTCCAACCATTTTCTGATGTTTGCACTTTAAATTCTTTGAGGATATTTTTTCCGTTATATTGTGGTTTTACTGTAGTTGACTGTAGTTAGTTAAAATAGGAATCATACACACTCTAGTGCTCGCCAAACAAGGTATCGGGAAGCTGCTCCCGGGGTACTTCTGGCACTTATAAAGAGCGCCTCACGTTCGTTACATAACAATATATACCTGCATAACGGATGTGAATACGTGGCGGGTAATAACCGTAAAAGTATGTGTGGTTTTGTGTGCATGATCACATAGTAAAAACGAAATTAAATTAACAAAAATTGTTAGTATTTTGAAATCGGATAGCCGTACACTGAAATATTACTTTTATTCTAAACTATTTAAAAACTGGTAAACTTCCATAAGTGAGATAACTGTCTGCGACCCGGGTTTCGCCTTTCGGCATCTTACACAGATAATGTAGGCGGTGAGCGAACACATAACATACTACCGGGTCGCTTACAGTGATCTCATATATGGAAGTTTACCAGTTTTAAATAATTTAGAATTTACAATCGATTTCCATCAAGCACCATCAGTCGAAAATATTAATTATTTCTTTTATTGTTAAGTTGTAATTAGAAAACCATCTTTATCCGTACAATTTGATACGATTTGATGGGGAAAGCACGTAGAAAATTAATTATGTGGTATCACTGTTATTTATACGACAGAATTTATATTTTTCATACTGATCCATTGTATTAAAAGAGTGATTGAAACAAGATTTCAACTGCAGTATATTTAAGTCAGTATAAACATTTGTAAAAACATATAGAAAACCGGAAATAATAAATTTTGTGTGCCATTATTAATGCTAACCATAAATTACGGGTTTCTTCAGAATAAAAAAGTTTTTTTCTTCTTTTTCGGTATACTAAATATTATCGTTTATAGTATTGGCCTCTCCTTTATGCACATTCAGCAAGGAGTGAGTAAGCCATAAATATCTGAGAAAAATGGTGCATACGTATGACGCCATGTATACTGCAAATGTCGATTTCCGTTTAGATTTAACTAAAAATCGAAACTAACATTCGACTGTGGAAAAAAGTAGTACTCATAAAAAGCTTATAAAAGTACGTAACGCTTAGCCATTCTAATTTTGTATCGATATTTACAATGTATACAACTTAATACCCTTTCATTAGTGAGTTAATTTTTTATGCACACATATTTTAAAGACTGAAATTTTTACTGGTATCAATTCAACTAATATTATCATAAAATCAATCAAATTGGATATGCCAATTTGTAAACAATTCTCTTCTATTTCCAAACGAACAAAATAAGCTGAAAAGTTATTCTAAATTGCTAAGAAAGTGGATAGCACTACCACATGTGGCTGTTTACGATTCAGAATCAAATGGGCACTTGAGCCCTTGATTTGAACCCATATGACTAATGTATGTGACATTGTGTTTCTCTGGAGAGCAAAATAAATATTCTTTCGTTTCTTTCCATGCCTTGATAAATATAGAAATATCATAAGGAAATTTTTCAATCCAATTTTCCAATGACGACTTTTTTTCTCATCTTTTGTTCGTAACGTTTACGTATTTATTTCTATCCTAAAATATATCATTTAATTGTAATCTCTTCCACATATTATTGATAGATCTATCTAGTGTTTATATTAATATAAGTAAAAGCATTTTATAAATTAAAAATAGCTTTGAAAATAAGGCGACAGAGCGCACAAACGTGCAGGTACGTGTATACTCCTCAAAGGGTTAAATTTTAAAAGATTTAAGCTGCAAATACCAAATTTGTAACAAAATTCATGTTTGGAAAACAGTAGGCCTGTTAAATTGCGACCAGGAAAAAGGACTGTCATGCCATGAATCATTAAATAGACGTTTTTTGTGCCTCCTGTAAAGTTTGTCTGTGTGGTTTACGTTCTTTTTCTTTTCCACAGTTGATATCATAACAACAAATGTGATTCATTACCTGTATGTCTTAGTGTAATTATATTCTTAAATACAAATACAAACAATGCGCCCAGATCACTGCTTGCCGCTTATATTTATGATAACTATTTAAATTTTTGTATTTTAAAGTGTATTTTATTTATTGTGCATACATATATTTGTCAATATCTTTGAAAAAAAATATAACGAAAAATGTATATGTGCTTACTAGTAACTTACTTACATATTTATAATATTGAGTATTTTTTATATTTTTTTTATACCATGTTCGCTCCCAACATGGAGCATATGGATCTACACAGT
>JAGVSQ010006087.1:0-16818 GCA_022683975.1 Rhyacophila evoluta
GGCGATCGTCTACGTAGAGCGCACATGTGTGCTTAGGGCGATCTACGGGTTAATGGCTAAGATGCAGACATAGATTTAGAAGAGTTAGGAGGTTCTTCTTTTTGAAGAACAATACAGAATAATGCTGGAGAAAAAGTAGCTGATGAAAATGTTTTACAGTGGTTAGAAGCAGATGAAGTGGTCTTGGAAAATTTTAAAACAATTTTGTAATTTTAAGTTTTTATTTATTATAAAAAAAAACAGCAGACTTTAAAAGTGTAAATAAAACTTGATTCTCTTGTTAAAATTTTGCTGGCCTTGTAGTGTATAATTTATTTTCTAAATAAAATAAATGCATTCCGAAAACAGATTTTTATTTATTTATTTATTTATTTACGGACATTCAGCTTTAATGGACAGCTGCATTCATTCTTTATATTGAGGTTCTACTTTATATATATATAACAAAACGATCTACCAAGATATATCTTTATACCGTAGAGATCCATATGTTTCACATTTAGAGTAGACATGGTATAATATATACATAATTATTTAAATATATCAACTGCAGAAAATATATTGATATATTTTATGTATGAATATAAACAATTAACACACTAAAGAAAATTAATAAACATAAATCAGCATGACAGCCTTGTGAAACACACCCACGAGTACAGAATTAAATCAATAAATATTAACATTGGAATCTAATAATTAAAGATATAATATTTATATTAATAAAATTATCAAAAGATACTGTGTATAGGGGACACCCGGGTTTGAACCGGGGACCTCTCGATCTGCAGTCGAATGCTCTACCACTGAGCTATATCCCCTTGTGACAATGGTGAGATAATTATTTTTTAAATGTATATTTAATGAGTAATAAAAATGTGCTGATTAGATTATTTTATATTTTATTTATTGAATTTTTATCGAAGTAGTACTGACATCTGTTTTTGGCTGAAAAAGTATTTTTACATAATTCAACAATATTCGATGGTTTGTTTCTTTGCTAAATAAAATTTGTTCATACACAATTCCATACATACTGGCATTTCGATGTTGTTTTTATTAATGTTGATCAAAATAATGAAAATATCTGGTTTGATAAAAAATTGCATGTATATTTTCTTACCCTAGCCTGGATCTAGCGCCATTTTGGGGGCACCCATCCTGCATGTCTTTCCGACGCTGAAAAAAAGAAAAATATATTATTGAATCAATTTATAATTTAAATTTACAGATAAGCACGAACTATCATAAAAGATTGACGATGTTATCCTTCATAGAGATAGGAAATCATTTTGTTTTATTGTTTTTCAATCAATAATCACACAACATTATTTATCTATGGGTAGGAAATATTGCCAGAATAGCTGACTTAACCAAGTTGATTAACTAGTGATAATGGTATTCTACGAAGGAATTAGTCGATAAAATTTGTTTTAAATAACTGTCAAATATACTATTAATATCTATAAAGAATGAAGAACATATTCAACAAAAATATGTATGGGAAACGTTTTTCATTTTAACATATGGACAAGCATTGATGTGACTCACTCTAATAGGGGCACTGTTTTCATAGGGAAGAGTTAACTGGCATTGTTGTACATATAAATCGGTGAGTGTGAGAGTTTATTCTAATATATATTATTTATTACCACTTTTTTATTAAAGATTTAATTTTAAAAGTAACTTACTAAGACCATGTGCATGTTTTACATATTTAACCATTTGGCTGCTACGATGTTCTTAAAAATCTTAGAATCCGAGCAAGAAATTATTCCACTAATAATTATATTTATTTAATTTATATTATTTTTCGACATACAAAACAAAGTGCCTTTCTAATTCATTGTTCATGCCGTTTCAAAAAATCTATACACCAAGATTGTAGAACAATCATTCTTGGTGTTTCTCGATGTTGCCACGATCAACTGCATATATTTGCTTAGTAGTTAAAAGGTTTATAGATTAAAAAAAAAAAATTAGATCATCATAATCATCATCACACCGTTTCTATATTATAAGTATATTAACGAAAACAAATATAAATTGACTGAAAAACAAAGTGACTTAAACCAAAAAATCAAGTTCCTAAAATATGGGCGACGATGTTTTCCATTTATTTATTACTCTTAATTTTCAAGTCTGGGATAGCGAAACATTTTAAATGAATAAAAAAAAATACATACCTCCCTATTCTCCACGGAATAGTGCTGCCAATTGAAGAGCGAATAAAATGCCTTTTTCATTTGCAAAATATAAACTCGTTAAACTATGCAGTGATTGCCTTAACCGACTGCATCACACTCATTAACATTAAAATGACGAGTAGTCAAATTGATTCAAATCAATGAACCACTGCACTCTTATCATTACGCCTAATTATTCACACGACTCCTTTTGTGGAATCACTCGATCATTCTCATGTACAAACAATATTATCGATCACGGCGATTTGTTATAATTATTATCATAAAACACATGAATTATTTATCGAATATTAGTTCATACAGTACATTTTGAATTGTCTTAAAAACACTTTTCGTTTTAGTCGTTTTGTATTCACGTTTTTATTCGTTTTCATCTGAAATTTAAACACAATATAAATACTATAATTACATATATTGTCCATATATCGGTTAACTAAATATGTGAGCTGCGCAGGATTGATATTTGGAAGCTAGGTTGTGTAAGAACACATCGCCAAATAAATAATATGAACTAGGAATTATTTAAAAATAGTCCCGTATAATCAGAAAGCAAAGAAGATAGAAGAACTAATGTAACCAGAAAAATGCGCACGACTACAACTGATCCCGGATAAATACTACTTCAGTGACGTCTTTAGCACTCGAGAGGCCCTAGGCGCAATTCAATTATGAAGCCCATGTGCCCTATCGTTTATATATATTTTTAGATCTCACTTTTCTTGAATATTTATAGATGTATCCAGAATTTGTGATTTCTCGTTTTTTTTAGATCTCGCGCTATCTTGAAAATTCAAATTTCGTACATCGTTCAAAATCTCATGGTTTCTCATTTTTTTTAAAATTTATACATTATTCCAGCATGTTTAATGAGGAAATTTGGAGGCCCC
This sequence comes from Rhyacophila evoluta, assembly GCA_022683975.1. Lineage (NCBI taxonomy): Eukaryota > Metazoa > Arthropoda > Insecta > Trichoptera > Rhyacophilidae > Rhyacophila > Rhyacophila evoluta. Next base: position 3,095 of record JAGVSQ010006087.1, read on the forward strand.
TTCAATTCTGAGGCCCCAGGCGCCTTGTTCCTATAGGTAAATCCGCCAATGGTAGTTTAACATCTGAATATATGTAATTATAATATGTGTAGATAGTAAAAAAATAATGTGAAATTAAATAAAACCTGTTAAACAGGCAAGTAGCTTTTAAATGTATTTACTCAATAAGTATATTTAACTTCTATAGACCCTTCCCCCTAAAATAAATTATGTCAAATTCGCCTCAATAATCTGTATCTTGTTATTTTCGATAATCTTTAAACAACGAACGAATTCAACCTCTTGAGCAAACTCGTCATATATATGAACTGCAATTTGTATAAAATTAACTACGCAGTATGCATGTCATCTTTCCAGAAAAATATCAGTTAAAATTAGTCGGATTTTTCCAAACATTACACTGCTAAACTAATGCCTAAGTGGTCTTTCCAGAAAAATTCCTCGGGGGTTCATCGACACACACCATAAACTTTAGTACGATTTTTGCTCGTTGTCCAACAACAGCTGAGTAGTTAAATAAAATCGTAATTCCAGAAGTTAATTATGTCGACAGCTATTGCGGCTATGACACCACAGACACACATACAAAATAGTTTGTTTGGTATATTCGTTCAGAGCGTATGCTAATTCAATGAATTCGTGCTGCATTCACTAAAACATTCGCATGTGATGCGTTTTATCGGTCGGCTTAACATAACACTGGAGAGGGAACACTGTCAGTACGTCGATGAAAACATTTGTTTTCGAAAATAGTTTACACGTTATTTCTCAGCGTGTAAATTGTTTATGGCAATATCATACATACGATGCACGCACACCGCCAATACTATTCAATCTTTTTCTGATGTGCGGCGTGTTTATTTGTTTTGTCACATTATCTGTTTCATCAACTCTGTTGACATTGCCAATGAGTAATAGCCTACAGTAAAATTGCGCCTACAAGATGCATACGAGGCAATCTACTAAAAGTGGACTTTAAGTATATTTAAAACTGTGCACTTCCATATGCATCCATGATATATGGGAATTAATAAGATTAAGAAGAAAGAAAAAATAACGCATCTCTATGTATACTTCCGGCTGAAAGAAAAAAGAGAACAATACTCGTTTTTTTTCCTCCTTTGTTCTATTCCTCCTGGGAGCTGAGGGAAAAGGATTAAAAGTAAGCCACCTTGAACACAGTGTAGATAAAAAAGCGAGAGACACTAGCTCTCTTCCATTTTCAATCCTTGTTCTCATACCTCATTTCTTTCCCCTATTTATCACCCTGTTTATTTTCTTCACATATTTTTTTATTAAACAGCATCGACAGCCTTTTTTATTTATTACATACATGACATTGAAACGGGCGTTGTTCACTGAACAATTCAACGTTACGTCTTTTACAGGTGATATTAAAATATGTACAGCTGTCAAGTGAGAATTTTTAAGTAATCGCTAATAGTACTTGTAGTTTGGTGTAATTCGTGGTCAGCCCATGAGATCGTCTGACAGACAATCACTTCTCTCAACTTAGTTACACATAACATAACATAGGTGGTCTGAACGCGTTATAATCTAATGAATCAGGCCAGGTTTGGTTGTGCCGTCCATACAATTGTTCTATCAAGCGCTAATTAAGTGTTAAATTTTAAGAAAAATTCAATTAACTCTACCACTACTGACGGTCAGTCAAGATCATACAGAAATGACAACCGCATACACAAACATAACCAGCGCATTTTCCCGCCTATTTCGCTTCCTGTTAACTATCAAAACTGTTCACCTCGTCATTCCTTCACATTTAATTTCGGTAAAAATCTTCGTCATTCACCGTCGATCAGTAGAAATAAGAAAAATAATCGATATTCAGCGCGTCTGTATAGTTAACTTATCAATCATGTCTTTGCAAATAAAAAGCAATGTAAAATGTATTTATAATTTACATGTGATTGATAAAAATAGTGACGCCTGATTTTCGAGTAAAGAATTAAAAAAGATATCAAATTATGTATAAATACTTACATGTAGAATAAAGATAAAACTTATCTATAATAAATGATTGATTGCATTCACACTTAGTATTTTTATTACATATCTATCAGTTATGACAACCGATAGAATTCGATTAGCAACGTATTTCTTGAAAAAAAGTGTATCCAGTATAAGTGGAAGGATGTCGGATAAAATTGATTGCGTGAAACTTATGCGAAATAGAGTGCACTGGCGTTTCGAACATGAAATAGTCAGACATCGATATTATATTTCAACAAAACAACTTTCCATCGGATCACTTATTTATGACGCACATATTTCACCACTCGAAACATGCATCGGGAAATAAGTATGACAGCAGCTCCTACCAATACTGTCATTCGATTAGGATTGTCACAACATATTTAGAGGCGTAGTTTTTTTAGTAAAAGTAATTTTTTCATTGTTGTTTATCGCTTATCAACCATATTTATAAATGAATGTGTAAATACAAGTATTAAAAAAACAAATATATGAGAGAACGGCCATGCAGCTACTTATAAATAAGTGATATATTGTAGCTGCTACGTACAGCCACATATTGCGGATGCCTCAAGAGAGTCTTAACCTGACCTGCCTATATTTTAAGCCGACCGATTTTCGGTCTCCTGGATGACCACTAATTACTACATATATAATGTATTCCGCAGAGTCGAGATATTTGGGTATGACCTAGGAAGACGCAAGAATACTAGAGGGCAATAGGGATTTTTTTAAGGCAGCAAGTGGTGTACATATGCTCCATTTAAGGAACGGATGAACAGAATTTAAAAAATCTCTATGATTAGCAATGATGGCACACACTGATACACGACAGAATACATTTTATACCAGTCAGATTTCACAGACAATTTAAATATAAATAATTCTAAGTAAACATATACTCTCCAGGATTATTGATGCTACAAAGTGTAAAGAGATTATTATATTCGTATAAAAATGATTCAGGTCGAGGGTTATCTGCTACCAAAGAAATTTAAATATCAACATCAGATGTGCAACGACTTCGCCTTGTGAGGGTGTACATATGTTTTATGCAATAATCGAATTAAAAATATATCTTATTCTAACGTAACGTCTTGGGAGGAAAGCCAATATTATGGTGAATTAATGGAAATAACCTATATTATATAAGTCCAATTGAGGACTATTTCCAAAGTGAACTTATTCCACTAAGCCACAATTTAAAGGAGAACGTTTTGAACATGTATTTTGTCGTATGGAAGAACCATGTAGCATGTAAACCAGTAGAAAAAATAATTTCAAACGATAATAAACATTGACAAGCATGTTATATGGTTCGTGTATACAACAAAATGTTCTCATTTAAATTTTGGCATAGTGGAATAAATTCACTTTATGAATATACTCCTCAATTAATGTTTATTTATTGGTTTTAGTATACTTTCTTTAAATTTTATAAGCATAAACGCTTTTTTTAGCAGCAACAGAATGAACATTGATTTATATATGCCCATTTTTGAGAACAGGTATGTTGCCTGTGGCGGATTTTGGAGATACGGTGGTATGACTTCGTTCGAAATGAGAAGGTAAGAGAATGGATCACGCAGTCACTTATCATTGACAAAGTGAAGCTGCGACGCTGGACCTGGCTCGGCCACATGTTACGGATGCCTCAAAAGACTCTGAACCTGAACTGCCTATTCATCAAGCCGACTGGTTGTTGACGTTCCGGCAGGCCGTTAAATACCATCTATAGAATGTATTCGGCGGAGTTACGGGGTGCAGGTATGACCTGGGAGGACGCAAGAAAACTGGTGGGCGACAAGGATTCTTGGAGGGGGCACGTGGTGTAGAAGAAGAAGAATATTCCAGTCTGAGCTTTAAGGAAAAGCATAGAAAAAACGGACCAATTTATGAAACGCTGTTTTTTATACTATATTCGGAAATGAACTGCTAATGTGCAACCGATATTAACAACAGGAATTGTCGAGACGTCCTGTGGTCTTCATATACTCCACTCATGCGCCGAATATGAGCAGGTATTTCACGAACCGCGTAAGGCATTATTTAAAAATCTATTAATAGCAATTGTCCGTGACGAACACTGTGAACTAAAAATAAGTGCATCAATTTGAAAGGCGCCCACGACTTGGTGTAATTTGTAAATTATTTGCAAAGCCTAGAATCTAGATGGCCGACCCACTCAACCAGGAAGACGGTAAGTAATGGCGAAAACACTCGGCCGGTTGTTTGTACGTAAGCTGAAATATTATTTATTTATTTGTATACAGATCACTGACATGACGCTATGATTATACGGGCATGAATGGAGAGGTGTTTGAATGCAGCGTTCGCACTATTAAATACCGCAATGGACCCGGCAGTATACACGGAGAATAGTAATAATTTCAAATTACATTAACATCGTTCATAATTATAGTTATACAACCCGAAGATGTTGAAAGGTGAAACCGAAAAGAGCTATTATGTAATTATCTTTTGAACAGATCAGTCATTTCGGTGACTTCATCTGCAAACTAGCTAACACTAGCCTTGGTCAAAAAACCGATTTTTATACAATTTTATTTAGCTTTAATATGTCTATCACACATAGAATGCACAAACATTAAATACCTAAAATAACCCACAGCTCCTTCCTTACCACACGCAGTAACATATAGATTCACAAAAGTTTTTTGCTTCCCCTGAAAATTTGACACAAATGATGTACAGACCGTAGATAACGCCATCGATTTGTAATCTATACTAAAAAAAATACACGCATGTGTCTGTCTGCCACATGAACTCCTCCCAAATTACAAATAGCAACAACGTGTAATTTTTATTTATTATTTTGATTACTGTTTCCAAGTCAACTGTGTTATTTTTCAAGATTAAGCATCATCAGTATAGTCAAAAAGAGACTAAAAATATTGTATCCAGCCTAGTATTGAAATATATTCGTAATAACAAGATGAATAAATTAAAATTTGGTCAGCGAATTCATCGTAGACAAAGCCTACATTATATGTACAAAATGAAGATGTCGAAACATAAAATTGTGGTCGAAAATAAAGATTTATATGAATGTGAGCAGTTGATTTCCAGTTTATAATGGACATATAACTAGTATCATCCGCAAATAGTAATAATTGCGAATCCACAAGCGGAAATATCAAAACCGAAAAACAAGATATGCTTGGTAAGCCCTGGGGGCAAAATTTACAATAGTCTTGAAATTAACTGCGAGGTTTTAATGCGAGAGTTGTATTTCCAGTGTGAAAAATATGTTTTATTCTTTATTGGCTCCGCTAAATACTTTTCGCGCGAGTTCCTTCATATCAAACCAAAAGAGAATTCGAATAATGTTCATTAAATGTAATCTCCATGCCTCATGTCGGTTCTGTCGGATATTGGACCGATTGGACCCGCAAGGATAAACGAGATATTCAAAATAATTACGACGAGACATCTCTCCGCTCATAAACAATCGAATTAATATTTCAGCACCACTTTGGTGTTAAGTGAGTGACTTCTGAACTATTCCTGGCCCAAAACTATTATTTGTATAACGCAACCAAACGGATTACGCCCCATCGAGATAATACATCAGGACAAGGCGGGTGATTAAGGATTTTGATATTAAATAAAACAAGCAGAAACCCAGCGAAAGCTGTGGGCTCTTTTAAAATATGAAAAAACAGAAGATACACCATATTTATTATACATTATCAAACTAATTTGAACGTTCGAAAATTCGTGCCGCTCATGAAGCAAAAAAAAAATTAAAAGAATCGACTTTCAAAATTTAAAAAATCACCGTTTAATCACTGTTTCCAAAATATTCAATTTGAAAAAAATGGTTTTTTTAAATGCAGAATATCATTTAACACAACCAAAAATAAACACCGCCACACTGTTTCCCAACATATCCCTAATCACTTTTCGATTAAAACAATAATATTGATATTTTTACTCGATCGTATCGTAAACGTTGTCGTGCGCGAACGCTGACGAATGTTTGCACGCAGGCTCGCGAGTGTTTGGCGACGCGCGCGGCCGTCTTGGTTCGATTACCAGACACTACTATCTCGCACGCGATTAAAAAATATTTTATCAGTGCAAAACGAAAACGAAACTATTAAGCGCGGGTGGCACGAGACAAATCGCGATGTTTCAACGCGAAAAAGACGTCAATCTATATTGATATAGATTAAGGATAATTGCCATTTCTCCGTGATTATACACCGGAAACAGAATTGCAATTAATCAAGCGTATCCCGGAGTTCTGGTAAATCTCCATATTCGACAGGGGTATTCCAGGAGTAAATACAAAGTGAGTGTGCTGAAGTTAAAAAAAATAGACATAAATTTAAAGAGTACTATTTGGTTGTCTCCCCGGTAGCGTATTTAATAGCATGCGCGCCTAGCAATCCGAGGAATGCGGCTTCCATTCCCCATCTGTCGGATATTTAAAAACTAAAAATGCAGGACTGGATGCCCATTGAGTTGAGCAAATGTCTGACAAACAACTTTCGCGAAAAATAATCTGTCAAGATGTCTCCACATTGCGGAGATGCATGTACTCCAATTTCGGAGAGGATATCTTCACAGTGCGTAGATCCATACAGTCTACTTTGCGAGCGAACATGATATGAAAATGTTAAGAGTATAACGCCGAAAACCTTTTAAAATAATGAAATTCGCCTCAAGGCCAGATAGGTCCAATCGAATTCAATGTTTCCGTACACATTCTTGGACAGTCCACAGTGTTCGATTAGTATTGTGTTCTGGATAACCATGAGGACGTGTTGGCTATTCGACAATGCCAAACTAAAACAGCTTGGCAGCAAAACCACCATGGACCACTTTAAGCCATGGTATATCAACATAACTCTTCTGAAAATACGTTAAGCACTATTTGTTACAATTCTCGTTTACGTCTTGTGATAGATATGGCAAACGACACTGCCATGTTTCCCAGCCAGTCTTGGATATATCTAACGCTTGTTTCGTGGAAGCCGAGTCTTACTGTATGGTTCACACCGTGACCTGCCTGCTATAATTAACATTTTATGACAATTTTTGTTTTTGCATCTTAAATAAAATAATTTGCATAGCCTACTGTTTAATGATTCAGTTTTATGAAGCGCTCGTTACATAAATAATCGATTTGATTTCGGGCAACTGGTTATTTTTAAATTACACTTAAAACAACAATGACGTATTATTTATTTATATGAAATATTTGTATTCGCCCTAGGCTTATAGAATAAATAAATGATATCATTAATATAACTTTTTAAACTAAATTTATATGAAAAATACAAGTTCCGATTTCAATTCTTACGTGTTCCTAAGGAAGAGTTGTCATACATTCGGGCAAAGACTTAAAATTATTGGCACATTGGAAATGAACAAGCGCGTCGGCAATAAAGCCAAGCTCTTGTGGCGATGAAAATCGTCTGAAGAGACTTGGCGGATAATAATTTAAGCACATGAATGAGGCTACCAACTTTGAAACATTGAATTCGGGACATCATATGTGTCATTTAAGTCGGTGAAAATACATATTAAATGTCAAAGTTCCTTTTGATGATAAAGATTAATTCAGATTTAGGAGTATTGAATAAAAAAAAATCGAGGACAGGAACCAGAAAAGATTGGGTCTTCGATAAATAACAGTTTGATAACAGATGCAAAATAAGAAAAAGCTAATTGAATTTGGGACATTCGGAATATTTGTTATAGTCCCGGCCCAATTTACGAGTATAGTTATATTTTAAAGAGGGACACAGAACATTAATCTTGGACTAACTCGTTCAATCCATGACGGTCGACAGCCTTAATCCATAATTCACACGTCGTAGCCATATGCTCCGTATAGGATGCAGATATGGCAGAATAAGAAGAAGAATTATATCCTAAACAGATTATTGAGCTACTAACCTTATATCTTACATGAAATGTGATATTTAAGTATTATACGTCTACACCAATGGCTTCTATCATATCCTGGCATATTTTTGCTTGCCAAAGTTGCTTTATGATAACATAGAGAAACATATTTTTCCTATGAATATGGTTTATAAACGATATATTTAATATATTACAATGTAAATATTTAATTTAAATAATTATTTTCAATTAATAATGTAAAATATTTAATTTAAACGGGCTTATTTAAATTTTTAATTCAAAGAATATTCTCAAAACTTGATCAATAAAATAAAACAAATAGAAATTAAAAGGTTAATCAACTTTCTTCAACAAGTGACGTTTCCGAGTCGGCATTATTTTATAAGAAGTTATCGATATGCTCCATCTCAGAACGGATACATTATTATTATTGATTTGGATTTAAAACCACTCTATAAATTTTGATAAATATGCACGTTTTTTTACTATCTTTGTATTTATTTCGCCACACACAAGCGCCGTTCTCTATAAACGAATAAAAGAAACAGAAAATTGTACCAAGATAATTGTCGGTGTGCGGTGTGCGGGTGCGGCGCCTTAACACGTTGCATTTACACCTATGTTTGCTTAACTTTCTTGACAAGATACAATTATTAAAAGTTTTAGACTCTCATGATAAAGAATGTACATAAATTAAAATCACCTCAAACACAATTGGCATGAATTTCTAATTTTGGTACTAAGGCATCTTGTACTCGAGAAAATACGGTGCAAATTTAAATATGTATCTTTATATCAGTAGGAATACATTTTTATCTTTCAAGAATTAAATTGCAAAATAATCTAAGATAAACAGGACGCACAACATGACGCCGGCTATGATAAAATAGGTGCGTCATAAATGTAAAAATTGCTTAGTGTTATTTAGTTTTTAGAGAATATTGCAAAGATTTAAATTTTTATGCAATTGTGTATATTATGTAAAGTAAATAATATATTGTAATAATGAATGAGTATTTGTCACACTGGGCCCTAATGGCACGCATACATCAACAATCTGCCTGCAGTCCAGGAACAGTTAATCCAAGGATTGAGGCAAGCCACACATGAGCCTATCGATCAGACCAACAGTACCCAACTGTTGACGCGGACTGTAATATATGGTCTGCCTTAATCGGACTGCAGGTGTATGGGTACCACAAGTGTAACACCACAATAAGCAAAAGAAAAAAAAAAAAAATATGTCACTGCTGCAAAATTGAAAACATTATTTCTTCACGATTATCTAAAATCTAAATAACGTTTATAATTGCTGTATTGGTCATCCGGTTATGTCATTGTACGCCAACCGGATGATAGCTATCGGCCAAACAAGTTGAGATGTGTGTAGTATAAATATTGGCCGCAGTAGCTGGGATGTAAGCGCGGGCCTTTCAGTACCGGAGGCTGCGGGTACGAATACCACAGATTTTGTTAAAAATCAAATATGCAAGACTGAATACCAAATGGCTTGAGCAATCGGTCAACTGGCAACCTATATAGTGAGTAAAATCTCCCATGATAAGTCATTACATTGTACAATTCATGTTCATTTCTGAAACGGAGATTTTCAACTGTTGAAATCTATGCCGCTCTTGGTAATATTGGCCTGTATGTCCCTGGTAACTCTCTAAGAAATCGAGAACAGATGTTTTTCACTCCTAAATGCAGGACTGTCCTGCCAGTAGTAATGCCAATGCGGAGAGCGATGGTGATGTTTAACGAGATTGCCTCGGATATTGATATCTTCCACCTAGGTGAGAGCAAACTTAGAGGTTGATGCTATTATATACATTATAAGAATAGGGTCTGTCTAACTTACATGGTAGACACTCTCTTTTTCCTTCTGTATATAAATATATATAATTCTTTCTTTATTCTTTTTTTTATTTGAATATGTTTTTAATATCTTCGTTATAATAATATGTATATCGTGTTGTTAATCTATCAAATTTGTAATTTGTAATATTACAACATTTATAAAATAAATAAATACTCCACTGTCGGAGCGAACATTGTAAAATAAAACTTTTAATAATAATATTCTACGATAATATAATGAATAATGACAAGTTGAACACACCTACAATGACTTGGTTTCTGTAAAATATTATAGTAAGATAAGTGACTTAAGCCAAAAAATCATGATACGTGTTCCTGTAATATTGGCGATGAAGTATTTTGTTTCTAGTTTATAAACGTATTTAAATAGATTGTTTTTTACGACAATTGCCCGTAGAACAATCTGGTCGTGTATTCAATCACACATCTAAATGTAATTTCCTATGCCGCTACATCATCGAATCCCGATCCGTCAAGATCACAGGTGCACTCGTTTTCCATTAAGCCACGGTGACTGATATGCATTTTATAATAATTCTTTATTGTTTGCAGAACAACCACGCATGTCACAAACATATGGAAGTATTTCGTGGGCCGGCTTAAAAAACAATGAAAATTTAAACTTTAATGAATTGTAATTCGAAGCGAAAAAACACGAAGTAAGCGAGAATTGCGCGCATTTAAAAGAATGTAATTATCGGCGACAGATCAATTAAACGCAATTACAATGACTTAGTTAAAATCTATTTTGACAATAAATAAGCACGCAAAAAATCGGCAATGTCCCAACTCCAATATTTGTTTGTTTTTTTTTATGTATAAAATATATCAATGAGAGTGAGTTTCGCCCACGCGAAAATTAAATTATTGGACGATCCAAATTCGGAGTCAGCGCAGCTGGCTCAATCATGATCGATTGCCGCTAAAAATTAATTGCATACAGTCGTATTATCGAGTTATTCCGCCGGTGTCAGAAATTGCATGGAAAAAAACTATTTGAAATGAACACCTAATGACTTGTAATAACACTGACAAAAAATGACATTTTATTATACAGGGTTTCCCAAACTTTTTCTGCAATGGAACACTTTGCAAACCCGGAAATTTGAACGGAACACTTACCTTTTATTTTAGGTTGGGTAATTCCTACTAGTAAAAATTAAAAGAAAATTATACATATTATGAAAACACATTATTTGTCTAATAATTATTTTTAAATATACACATAAAAATTTAAATAAATAAAGCGCTCAATAACTTTGATGATTTGAGTCCTTCAATTGCACATCTTCTTGGTATCAGGCACAATATTGGCAAGTAGCATTCTAATATCTGCTATGGCAATGACCCTATCCCGCATCCCATACATAATCAACCAATCTGTCAATCTTTGTAACTGTCGTTAAGCTGACAAGACTTGTCAGCCGGTTAGGTAAAAGCAATATACCCAATCTCTTTCATACGTCACAATGTGAGGAAAGATGGTCTTTCGCCTATACTTAGATACTTGACGTCATAAGCATGATTGAAGATTGATCAGTAGCATTGGAGAAGTATCAATTTGAAATCGAAGATCTTTAAATGTATTGTGGTGTATAAAACCTTAAAATTGTCGCGGGACATAGTTTGGGAAACCGTGCTCTAGTATATATATAATCAAAATTATTTTCATATTATGATACCCAGTTCTTTCAAATCACCCTCTTCTTCCGTATCCGCTCCGTAAGTGGAGCATATGGATTGTATTGCAATGCCGTATGAAAAACACAGCTAAATTCACCAAATAAATAATTTCTGTGATTAAAAACACTCAAAGATTGCGATTATATGATCGAAAATACTCTATCGTTGTTATTCAAATATTCTTATCGAAAGACACAAACAGTAGCAATAAAAAAATAGCATAAGATTTGTGAACAACCTGCCTATTGCATTATTATATTAGAATTTGCATAATTATATTGAGTTAAGGGTCTAGTCACGGTGGAATGATGTCCGAGATTGTGCCGGACTCTAATTGTTTTGAGGCTTTTTTTAACCATAATCGCTCCGAAAGTGGAACATCTGGATCTACACAATGTAAAGACATGTCTTGAAAAATTATCATTCATATGAATTGCTTGTCAGACAATTTCACAACCTAATGGGCATCCAAGTCCTGCATTTTCGGATTTTTAAAAAATCCAGCAGATGTGAAAATCGAATCTGCGTTTCCCATATTACTAGACGCACAGGCTAACTTCTACTCTAACGGAGAGGCAGGTAGGAGGATTTTATTTAACATGAAAATATGTACGTAAAGAGTAAACAATCGAGTTGTGGTCATGGATATTTACAAACATTAGCAACAAAAACATTCAGTATAAATTAAGTACCCAACATTGTTTTCTTTAAGATTTTTTGTTAGTATTCTCGCAACTTTTTCGATTGATCGGAATACTTTGACGAAGTGATCTATTCGAATGATAAAATGTGATTCAACTTAGTTATTTTGGCAAGAGTTCTACGCCGATGGGAATGATATTAATTGAAGTGTCTGAAAAATTAAACCGAATTAAAATATATGGGAAAGGATGTCGATTAATTATTTTGCTAACGGTGGATGTTCTACGGCTGTGATGTAGTGCCAGTTTTATGAGTTTTCGTCTATAATAACTATGGGTATAATCCAAAAAGGAAAATCCAAAGTTTGTTTGAGGAAGCCACGGACTATCCTGTCTTGCAGCGTTTGATAATTATCAGATCTAGTACTGAAAAAACTATCACTCGCTATTGATGAGTATTGATATATATTAAGATAATAAAATAACGACTTTAGAGAGGAAAAAGGGCGTAAACCACACAGTACAAATTTTACAGGAGGCACAAAAAAGTCTATTTACTGATTTAGTCCCAAACTCAAAGTATCAAATAGATAAAAATTTAAAGTGCATAAAGACTTAAAATGTTATGATTTAAAAAACGCGGCAAGAAAAACCAATGCAGAAACTTCTTTATTATTACCGCGGCACATCTGGCATACGCTCGTTATACCACTTTGAGAACCGCTGTAACATAATGTGTTTTAAATTATATACATTGTGATTATCGAATAAAAGCTATTTGAAAAAACGAAGATTTTCGTCCTTATTCCTTTCTGAAGTCGATAGGCATTTAATAGTTTAATAATCATAATTCAATTGGTTAATTATTTTGCAATGTTCACCTAGTGAACGAGAGGTTAGGTTTGATTCCCACAGTCGCTGAATTTTCAAATGCAAAGATGCAAAACATGATGCCTAATGGGTTGACGATCAATTGGCTGACAGTTTTCGTAAAAAAATCTGTCGATATGTCTTCACATATGCTTCAATTTGTACAGTGAACATCTTCACACCGTGTAAATCTCGAATGGGTAGAGTAGGAAACTGTGATAACAAGATGAATAAAATTAATTGAATCGATCACAGGCAAAGTCATGTAATAAGGCTAGAGTAATATAAATAAAACTAGTCTGCGTAAAAAAAGTATGCTAATTCATAAATAGTTCACCAAATTTCAAATTAATTATACCGGTCGTTTTATAAATACATATATGTTTTATGATAATAATTACGAGAACTATTGAAGAAGTTTTTATTGAGATAGCACTATTTTTTCCAAATCCGTCCTGCACTCACCGGCCGCCGACTGTCAACCCGTGGGACGCGGCCCACTCGATCGCGATTACAGGGTACCCGCACTCCCGGCGGTCTGCTAAGTATCTAGTTGCTCGTTCGCTCTGTTTTATGACATCGTTTTACCTGACATGCAAAACTGCAGTTTTCCATTTATGCCAAAGATCATGAGGCTTTTTATTGACAGTTTTACGTGGCAGTACGAATTATGGATTTAACCGGAATTGCCTTAAGTACTAAGGTTGCACATTGTCATAATATTTCTTGTTATATTCTATATATATATATATA
>JAGVSQ010006089.1:0-16817 GCA_022683975.1 Rhyacophila evoluta
GTTATCTCGGGCGTGTCCGGGAAGTGGTTTTAATATTAAACATAAATAAAAAAATAATTAAGTTACATAATTATTAATACTATGGTAGCAATTAAACTAATAGTTCCAAACAACAATACATGTCCATTACATCAGAAAACATAATATTATGTTTAATATTACAATAAGAAACATGTTTACTATAAAATTATAACAAATTAATTTGATATAGGCTTTTCGTAGTGTTTTTCCTGTACCCTATCTTACGCATGTTGCCAACTGGAAGATACATTTTAAAACGAAACGTTAGGCCAACGATTTATATTACTTTGTTTTTGATGCGTGTACTCGAAGCTAAAGGTTAAAGAAAAGGGGTGGAGCGGAGGCGACGCTAATGGAACTAGCGCTTTTAAAATAAACTTTTGAAAAATTACACTCTGCAAACTTAAGTGTTTTCAAAGGGTTGTAATCAAATCATAGCTAAGTAAATTGAGAAAGTATTCAAATGATGTTTTGATCATTTACTAAAAGCTTGGTTGATAACATTTCGGAGATGAGATTAAAGTGTGTTTTCATTTTGAAATGAGATTATTTTAAACTTAATTATAACAAAAATCACAGATTTATACGTATCAATGGGTCGAAAGATTTTTTTTATTAATTTACTTTGAAAGCAAATGTATTTGAAAAAAGAAATACGACTTCAAAACAAATTGTATTGCAAACTTTGTTTAAAGTTGCATTATATTTTATAATATACAACAAATAAATACATACTAAATCAATTGTTCCGTATTAGACAAGGTTAACTTAATTCATGACTAAATATTTAAAAAATATTACAACTTGGCCTGCTTTATAAGCTATTTATAAATGCCTATTCAAATGATTAATAATTAATTTGATTTATATTTGCCGAAAATACACGTTTTGATTATTAAAACTAGATATACATAGTTCTAATAATGAAAATAAAGAAAACATACCTAAGTTCGTCAATATAAAGATAAATAAGAGAAGAAATTTTATTGAGGTGTCGTAAATATTTTTCATATTTTATTTCAGTTAGGATTACTAAATTTGGAACAGTAAAAATGTGTTTTGGATATCATAGATTTTTTTTTTTTTAATTAAGAACAACAATACACCATTAGTAAATTGCTTATGAAATGATGAAGGGAAAGAGTAAAAATATGTATAGCTTTAAGGGTAAATTACAAAAAAAATGCAGTAAGTTTTATTCGAACATTAAAGCCCACTGACTGAGTTTAAAATATTGCACCATCTTTTCATATTATACAAGTTGAGTTAGTTCATAAGTCTTGAATAAAATGCATAATATTGTTTACTAGTGCGTTGCGCTAGTGATATGGGTAGGGCAATCTATGAATTCGAATGACCCGATGAATATAGCAGTTTGATTATAAAATAAATAATAATAAAAAAATATTTTTGAATATCATCCATTATTATCACCGGTGTTACGTTATTTTTAAAGGCAGTCATCTCAGTGGCCAAATGCGTGCTTGTAAATAGGTTTAAGGAAGTGGAATTGCATAAAATCAATATGTTTAAGAGTGTATTTCAATACAGCACATCAATGCCGAATTAATACAGCTATTGGCCGACATACTCATACAATTTAGTTCGAAATGCGTTGTATGAGATATGGAAAATACAGCTTACAATTAATCCTCATACAAATTCCTCGTATATTATGACGATTCGGTCTACATATATTTACGCTCTAGAGTGAAAATAGTGATTACTCCCGTTTTTCTTAAATAATAGTATGACTAATAATATTTCGGCGCAGAATATTACAATCTTGGAGTGAGAGCATTACGCGTATTATGGGTACAAACCAATGTCAAAGAATGAATATATACAATTTCATTTATCTACGTCGTTTCAAAGAGCGTAGATGTATATCTTTGGTTGGAGTATTTGATTAACGTAAATTGATTTCAACGTGAAGGCTAAAAGGTATACTATTAAAAGCCTCTCAATTTTTTATACGCTTTAACCAATATTTTGAAAATCGTAAAATCAAAATTTAATGTTGAAATAATCGTTATTATTAAAAAAGAATTTAAGCAATAGTTCCTTTTCAATATACTCAAACGTCAGTTTGATAATATTTTTTAATGACGTTATATAATTTATACAATTACAGTGTTAAAATATGATATCTGCATTTATTAAAAAATATTCGTAGCATTATTATCAGTATGACAAATCTGAAAGTTTAATTAAATATTGATAAGTTTTGTTTGTTTTGAAAATGAACGACCGTCTTGTTATTTTCTAAATACTTTTGAATGACTGATGTAATATTGTATAACATTACCATTTTTTTATTATTCTCAAAACGGGACATGTAACACAGCGTTTCTCAATCTGGATCCATTCGGCATCTTGGAAGGTCACAGAGATCTCAAAGGGAGGCACAAACCAATAATTATTTTTTTGGGGATTTTCCTGATTAATTTATTTCGTTTTGTCTCCCTGTAGAGTAGTCGGTGGCGTGCTGTCCCAGCAATCAGGGAAATACGGGCTCGATTCCCCATCTGTCAGATTTTAAAAATCCGAAAATGCAGGACTGGACGCCTACTGAGTTGAGCAATTATGTGACAAACAATTCTCATGAAAAATAATCTGTCAAGACGTCATCACATTCTGGAGATCCATATACTCCGCTTTGGGAGCGAACATGGTATAAGTAAGTACACATAGTATAATTTGTTTTCAATAATAGCAGAAGAAAATGTTTTACACGATTATTTTCCTGATTAATTTATTGAGTTTTATTTTTATTTTGAATAATGATTTCGTAGAAAGAAATATGTATTTCATAGTATCCTTCTCCTGTAAGATACGACGACGACAAAGAAGAAGAAGATTAGTATTATATTATATTAAGACGAGAGCGTATTGTCATCGCATTCGTTTAACTCGTTTTGTTCGTAGTAAAAATATTGTTATACCATAGCTGTAAGTAAATAAAAACCTGCGACTCCGAGGACAACGTACTGTGGCGCACCAATTTCATTCGCGGGAGGGTCAACCCGCCTGACCTGCTAATAAAAAAATAAATATCGTATACCGAATCGCGTCCACAACAAACTGGCGTTAGGTAACAAGAGTTTTGTCATAATTTTAATTTAGAGACGAGCGAATGCTCCCACGCACTAAGCCATGGGGTCATCAATGTTGAAAAATACAGTGATGAAAAATCAGCGGTCCGGACGGTTGTGATAAAAATTACACTTATAGATATTTACCGGAAATGACAGTCATACGTATAGTTATGTACTGAGTACCACAATTTACAGATATGACTATTTACATTCCTAGGTGGTCCCACGAGTTTCGTTATAGCGAGATTTAACTGTATTCGGATAGCAAAATTATTTTACCGCTCATTGTAAAAATCAAAAATGATTTTTTTAAAATATTTTTTTTACTTTTTGATCTAGTCTTCGTTTTAACTGGTGGTATGCGCGCATAGCAAACCGAGGAATACGGGTTCGATTCTCCATCTGTCGGATTTTAAAAATCCAAAAATGCAGGACTGGATACCATTTGGGTTGAGCAATTGTCCGACTAATAATTCTGGTGAAAAATAATCTGTCAAGTCGTCTTCACGTTGCGGAGATCCATATACATCAATTTCGTAGCGGATATCTTCACACTGTGTAGATCCATATGCTCCATTTCAGGAGCGAACATAGTAAAAAAATCATAGTCAAAAATCGGGTAATAAAGACGTATAAATATTAAAATGAATCGAATATTATGTGAATTATTTACATTATTTGTAAATTAAAAATAATATTGAGTCATATTTGTTTCAAGCGCGGAAAATATGGATCGTCACAATTATTGAAAAATTTGACAGATTGTTTTCATAAAGCTTGATCATCAACCAGTTTCTCAACACACTGGTTCTATAATTCTCTATTTTCAAATCAACTATGAGATTTAAATCCGTAATCTTCGATGCCTAAGGTCACACGATTTTACACTCGACTATTAAGGTTATTGATTCCACGATTATATTATATGTATTTGATGTTTAATCTAACAAAATAAAAACGTCGTTTTGACAAAAAAATTTGGCAACTATTTCAATCCATAAAGATATATATTTTTAATAATATTTTTGTAAAAATATAACTTAATTAATCATAATATAATTTATTTATTTTTAAATGAAAGTGAGAAATGAAAAGACGGTTATATATATTTTTTAAATTAACAAGTAAACAATAGTAACAACTTAATAAATTTAAAATACATACAATATTATTTAGCAAGGTAATCTTTAATGGAATAATGTACCCGATTAAAACAGAGTAAATGAACAATCCAGTAAATGTATTGAATCTTGATATTATAGTACGTAATTGAATTAAAATACGTATATTAATATTGTATCATAATTTTGTAATTAGAGAATAGAAGGAAATTCGAGGACATGATTTATTACTGAATAAATTCCAATATTTAAAGTTGACACATTACTATAAAAAATAAATATAATTTAATATCACATTTTGTTGTTTTACTAAATTTCTTGTGAACCACTGGATCATGCTATTCAATTAATGAGAGAAATTATAAAACATACATAAAGCTGCATGTGCATATTTAACATATCTTGAACTTATACGCTCATTGCTATTTAGATAATTTAAACATTAATATTCTTAAGAAAACAAAGTTGTTTTTATAAAATAAGATACAAATGCTAAAAACAAATTAAATGCTTAAAAATATCAAAATTTAGAATCATTATGGTATTGACTAATAATCATTAATTGAAGGCCAGTAATAAGATAATTATTTTAATTAAAAGTGAGATGATTACGTCCGTTTTAAAAATATATATCCTGTTTTTTATTTATTGCACTGTGTAAAAATTTTTTTTTTTTTTTTAAATTAGACTTTTACACTCAAGGAGAAAATCAGAATGCTGGAGTAGATATTCGATTTCTATTATGTGAACTTTTACTTCAAATCTTTTATCTACGTAGAAATCTAGATCTAGATTTAGATTCTTGCTTGTGTCGCATTATGACTTAGCACGGAATCTTGCAAACAATCTGTAAACATTCCATAAATTGTAAATAATAACATGCAATAGATATAAAATATCGTTACAAATGAGCAACAAATGAATATTAACATGTCATAGTTTTAATTTATAAAATATCAGTCAGTTAAGAAAATTGATGACTGAACGTTTTTACAGAACTCGTTGTTTAAAAGTAGTAAGCAAATTTCAATCTACAACACTTGAAAATTGTAAACATTTTCAAAAATTAAAAGAAAAGTAGAAATTTCACACAAATGAAATCAATTATAATGAATTATTATCATCAAGGGCATTTTGTTAGAAGTTTACCGATCATTCAATATTTCCACGTTATCTCTTTTCCATACAGGTTTAATTACTTATTAAACATTATTTCATTACATAATTGTTGCCTTACTGCTGTCAATCAACAATAATATAAAATAATACAAAATAAAAATAAACTGTATTTAACTGCGTCCAAGTATTGCTTAAATTTAATCAGCGAACATGTAAAAAGAATCCTACTTAATAATGTTTTAACCAATGTAATTATTTTTAATGTTACGTAGAAAAGTTATACATATTTAAAATGACGTCTATAATAACAAATGTCTTTATTAAATATGGAGTTTTCCAAAAGCTCAGTAACTTAATGTTTAGTGTATCCAGAAAACATGACAGAAGGAATTCAAGTTGCCATAAATCACGTGAGACTGATATGACAGCGCGGAAGAAGGAAATCTTTTTTGTCATAGCATTATATTATTATTATGGATAGCTTAAGTCACTTAAGATATTTTCAACAAATACATTTATTTTATTTATCTATTATGTCGGCTATGTCGGGAGTAGGCAATCAGGATGTCATAAGGTAAATAGGAAATAATATTTATAAATTCAGCACATAACGAAAACGAATTCTTTGGTCAGCAAGATTTTGTATAAGTATTTTTAAAGGATTATGTCTCCACGACGGACGAGAGGTTAGCGTACTGAACTGGATACCCAATGCTTTAAGCGATTAGCTGATAACCAATTATCGTTAAAAATCTGTTAATACATCTTCACATTGTTGAGAATTATATTCTCCTATTCTCTTGTGAACATCGCCACACCATGTAGATCCATATGTTCTACTAGAAAAAAAATCAATCGTGTGCATAAAACAATTGATTTTAACAACTTTTAATGCATCTGATTAAATACTTTCGATTTCGATCGATTGAATATTATGTATTTATTTAAAATATTTTGATAAGAATGATTGTCTATATACTAGTGTCGAAATCTAGGACTGTAGAAATATTGGAAATGAAAAGATTTTTTTTATAGACTCCTGACAATTAGAAGAAGAAAAAACATAAAAATGTATGAAGTATAAAGAGCGGGAGTCTCCCTGGTTAATATACAAAAATCAATTTTGTATATTAATGTAATAAATATTCTATCCCAGAAGTCAATTAATATACTTGAGGTATTTGTATATAAATAAAACAAATTTCATGGTAAATTTACTTCTTTTTAATGTTTGTACTCTCCAAAAATACACCCATTCATGAGTTAGTATGCGCTTATATTTTGTGATACATTACTACAGATATTTCTGTAACGGTGCGTAAAAACGGAAGCAAAAGTAATTCATAGGAGGGTTGCTAGAATTTTGGCCGGGTTCGTGTCCCGCTGAGAGAAATATTCAAGGAGTATTTGATGAATGCTTCTATGAAACGGCAATTCAATTTTCACGTAGTAATCTGTGTGTTTTTCTTGAAAGTATTATTCGATCGAAATATGAACACATTTTTATGGCACGGTTTTCATTTTTTTTTTTTTAATATTAGATTTAAAAGTGCGTGATACTTGTAATTTTTTTAAATATGAACTATTACTAATTCTATATTACATGGTAATATAAATATTCTGCGTAACTTCATGCTATCTTAAGGTTGAGGGTACGATAGATGCCGCGGCGATAGAGCGATGGCGGCAAACGACGGAAACAGAGATGCAAAATAGCTATAAATAGGTGAGTGAGCAAGTGAACAAGTGGTTGTGACCAATCTTTCATCACCTATTTATAGATATTTACCTTTCTGTTACTGTCGCTTTGTCGCCGTTGATCTGCTACCGTATTCATGGCTTTATACTAAAATATTATGTGATCTATAATTCCCTACTTAAATTTCTTACGATATCTATTAAAAACTACATAATATAATAGATAGGTGTAATTAAAATGCAATAATGCGTATAATACATGTACATGACAAAAATATTGATACGTATCATATTGATACATTTTTCTTTACTCATATCGTCAATATATTTTACATGTAGGATGTTTTTAAAAATCCAACAATTCTAGTAATAAATTCGCCATGATGAACCATTTAAGGTTATTTTCCGATGGTAAAATTACTTATATTATTAAACGAGCTTTTACATTCAATGTGCGTAATATTTAAAAAAAATACTTAACGGTGCAAACGATCGTTCTTAGAATCTGTCGCTGATATTATGAACGACGATATATCGTTGTCCAGCAGTCAAAGGGTTAATACATGAATATATGTTTATTTTAATATATTGCAATCGAGTATTATTATTCGTACTATACTAGTTATTATTTTTCTTGTCTAATATTATAATGTATTTTAATGCATATAAAGCTCAATTTAAGAATATCCATATTAATTTAAAAACCTATTGTAGGTATAGCATTTAATATTGTACATTATTTTCACACCGCCACCCACCACGTCCTCTCACCAGTTATGTGTCGTGTACCTAGACGTTCTCCAAAGTCAAAATGCGTGATATGTATTCAAACTAATCTATATGAATATGGATACCATATTAAGAATAAATCTGTATACTCACTAAAGGTTTTTTCGCCTCATCTTTTTAAAGCTAAAAATATGGCCTTTGTAGAAAATTTTCAGTGGTCGATTCGTGCAATAAATGGTCGAACTGACTTGCAATGTCATTTCAACTGGCATATGGAGAGACTCCGAGAACATTTGATTAACATGCAATATGCCACATAACTAAGATTTATATTTGTTTGTCTTTTGTATCGGGAGAACCATATCGTAGGTAAAATAAAAATGAACGTAGTATGAAATATGAAGGAACAAATGATAACGATGCCGACTTTTTAATTGGCAACATTGTGATCAAATTGAAGCAATAATATTGACATTAGTACCTATGCCATTGTAGTAGTTCTAAGTTGTCATAGCTTCAGTAACGAATTTTATGAATGACACAATAAATAATGAGTCTCTTACAACAGCTTAAATAAATTTATGCTTTTATTGAATTGAACTATACAATTAACCCACGCTCACGTCTCTCTTAATAAAAAGTTTTATAATAAGATCATATACACTTCATTTAAAAAAGTGTGCTTAGTATACTAAAGTCACACAATATAACAGGTATTTTAACGTTTCGTAAATAAACATATACATTCTTAACCGGTACATTTTACAGAAGAAAATGAGTAGCCAAGAGTTTTTGGGCGCTTTGGATCGGATGTTGCGAGTTCGATTTATTATACATAGCTGTTAGTTATAACATAGCTGTGTAAATTCAGATAGAGGATATGGTAAACAATGATGATAATGAACTAAAAGTTGGTTTACCATTTTTGAAATATTCTCTATTTATAATAAGACAACATTTAATTTTAATTAATTAATACACGTTACTAATAATTGCGTATCTTATAAAACGTTGTCAATGGATTTTGATTGTGTGATAATCGAAATAGCCGTACTCTATGAAATGGTAGATTTGTTTTTCAATGTACAAAATAAATTTATAAAAATGAAAATGATTCTACATTATTTTGAAATATGATTGATTTGTACCTTAAATAGGAAGGTCTCAAAAGAATTTATCTGTAATTAGTATGAAAATATAAGATCGTTCATTGTATCCGTACTCAATTATATTTTAATTAATAGTTGACGATGACTGAGGTTGAAAGCGCGTTCGCTTATATTATACATTACGAGGAGTTTGAGAGCTTAAATTTAAATATTTAGCTTTATATATATCATGTTTTCAAATTCTAGACTGCACGTTAAATAAGCCAAACAAATGCTTAGAAATTACTTGCAGAAAATAATCAGACATACGTCTTTAGATTATAAATATCTACAGGCTTCATGAATCTATGAATATAGATCTATCGACTGACAAGGAATCACCGTGAAAAACAATCAGCCAAAATAAACCGTCACATTGTGAAGATGCTGCATTGTTTTTAAGTCTTGAAAATTATCGTTCCTAGAAGCCAACTTCTTAACAGCCATCTAGTTTGACAGACATACACAAGACACGGAATTAGATGTCTAGTATGGACGTACATCTTGGAGCGAACGTTGTATTATCCAAATGACTCATTTAAATAGAATTTTCAATATCTTGTTGTCTTAATTACCTATTTTAATTCTCAGTTTACTTAATAATAAAAGTATTTCTGCCAAGTATTGACAGTAGACATGATTAATGGTTGTTCATATTAATATTGCAAGAAAGTTTGTATTGTATAATAAATGAAATATATAATATTATATCAGTATCATTTTGGTGATTTATATCAATATAAGCGTGAAACTTTAGTTTTTTACAAGTTTTGTAAATTTTAATAATGCTCAATTATAATGTACATATTACAGCAATATTTATTATCAATAAATACTATTATATAAAGTTTTAAAATGATATTTAAACCAAATGTACAAGTCGTTGCAAACAATTGCGTCAAGCAAACTAATAAATATAGGCTTTGTTACGTTAAACGTGAAAACAAATCCCGTGTAATCCTGCGATTTGAATCCAATTCAAACTAACTATTCAAATAAACACATTAAAAAACCTGAACCCCGAACATCTGCGACAGGGTTTTGGTGTTTTCAATTAAACACGGGTCCAGCCAAGCAAGGCAGTCCACTCATAATCCGATGTTTGAACAGATGTGTTCGTTAGTTAGTTGGCACGACGACGCCGGCGACGCCTTTCCAAAAGTTCAAAGGGACGCCGGACGTCTAAGGAAGTAGGCTCGGCCACATACCCTCGTACCCACTTAGCTACGCTCAGTTTACCTACGGTGCCTTTTAAGCTCCCGAAACTTTCGGCACCTTGACCGGACGGCTTGTCGAGTTGACAAACCTCAGATGTTGACACTTAGGATTCGTTTCGTATCCTAACTAAGTACTAAGTAATATGACAGGAATTGTTAACTTGTAACATGAAGGAATACTCTTCACAACATTTGCATATTTATTTTATATCAATACAGCCATAGAGAAAGCTGAATCATTAAAAAAAAAAAAAAACTTTCCATATGCAACGAGTGGAATATACACAAGCAAGCATACGTGGAAAATGAATTTATTATATTACTGAATGATTAACGATTATATCATTGCTAGAGAAAATAAATATTACTCTATCAAAAAAAAGTATATAGTTTCTCGATATCAGAGTTTAAGGAAACTCCTGGTTGGGATTGGATGTGAGGATAAAGAGGTTGCATGGTGTTTACATTAAATATCCATTCTTTTCAGATACACTGATCAAAATAGCAGTTGATTGTTATTTAAAACGAAGAATGTATGTACTCTCTAAACCTTTTAACAGCCCGTTGTATAATGAATTAACGTACCCTGTGTATTTGATTTGTAATTGTAATAAATATTATTAAATAACTACGCCAATGCACTTCAGGGTTCTGAAATAACTGCACACAAGCTAGCCGTCATTGTTTTCGCTTAGTTCTTATTCCTTACCATATTAAATTAAATAATCAATGCATTCTCTAATTTTATATTAATAATTTTAATACATGCCACGTGTCATGGCTCCAAAACCATATATTTTCAGTTGTTTATATTGATGCAATTTACCCTCCACTTAACCGATGATTGTTTTTTTTTCTTAGCATTAAAACTATTGAATTGCATCTATAGATCACCCTCATCCCCATATCATCTTAAAAGGTTAATATATATAATTATATATTTATTTAACTAAGGATTTACTTAATACTACGATATTTCTTAAAGGAATTATTTCAGTCTAAGTTTTATGTCTGTTTTCAGAAAAAAATGATATTATTCAAGTTGCAAGTTTATTATAAATAAACTTTAAATAAACTGACATTTTTTTCTCACCGAAATTTTCACAGTATTTTATAATTTCTACGCGTTATCCAATTGTGCACCTTTCAGTAATTGATCCTCAACGTTTACTTACGACAGCAAATAATAATGTGTACCCTTGTTTTAGTGCAAAAAAATGACGACAAATTTAAAATATAACCATATTTTAGGACCTTTATATTCAATGAGTAATGTGTTTATATTATTTTAGCGAGATGTACGTAATATTTTTATTTAAATTATTAATGATTATTTATGCTTATGGATGTAGAGGATGAATCATTTTGTACGATATTCCTTAGTAATTGGAGCTTTACAGTTGGTTTACGACTGACCAAAAGGTTAACATTAGCCCGTCCGTTTTGGACAAAACCAAACTGTGGAAACTTGTAGTCAAACAAGCAGTAACTACGTAAGTGGAAACCGAGTTTGGACTTCGGATCCAACGTCTTACGAGATTGCCGGGGTTTAGAAGTTAAATACATAATGCAGACTATCGGACATTCGTTATGCTATGCTAACGGGATAGAACTAGTGGTGGAATAGGGTTGACAGGGGAATGTTTTAATGACAGACAAGTTTAAAACCATTTTTGTGAGTTGATATACTTTATGGTTATCAAATATATATCGACTGTGGAAAGGAAATAGGACGTAATACACAATTTTTCAAAATAGCTTTTATTCGATATTCTGAATGAATACAACTTAATACACCCTCCATCAAAACGATACAAGCTGAAAATGCTGAATTACTTACTGTCTAAATTTAGCTTTTAAGGATGGCATATGAAATTTATGACCAGGAAAAGGGGCTTCTACCTCACCAATTGTTTTAATTTTTCCTAAATAACTTATTAAACTAATATTATATTGAGTAAATAAAATAGCGGGCTTACTCTTCAGGCACGTCAAAGTTGTTTCTGTGTAATATTTTGACATTGGCTCAAAATCATCAAAAAACGATTTTTGTGCTTCCTGTAAAATTTATTCTATGTGGCTTACGTTCTTTTTCCTATCCACAGTCGATATATTCATTCATATTTGTATTAATATTTCCTTCGATTATCGTAAAATATTGTAAAACACAACACATATAATTGATGTTATAGCGTAATATGAATCTTATTTTGAATCTATTTTAGAGTCAAACTTTTAAGGATTTATTTACGTACTTCTTAGCAGCAAGTAATCAACAAATAATACATAACGATATTAATCGATTTTACAACGACATGTTGTATTTATTACATAAAATATATACAAATTAGCCGCTTATCGTCAAAACCTCATATTTGAAAATTTTACGAAAACTTTTTTAACGACGTTTATTAGCAAATAATTATTAATGTTATTATGTGGCAACTTCTCGTAATTCAATTATTAATACGACCAGAGTTACGAGGAATTTCCAAACAAATTAAAAACAATAAAAAAGGTATGTATAGTCACCAGAGACTGATTGGTAAGTGCGTACACTTCAATTCCGGAGGCTGCGGGTTAAATACGTGTTATTATTATTAAATACTAAGGTACATGACTGGGTTTTAAACGGACTAGCTCAGAATTTGTAAATAGGGTAACGATTTATCCTCTAATTTTTTATTTATCTTCGACATATGAATTTCTACCATTTCTGAACCATTTCTGGAATAGACATCTTCACACAGTGGAAAATAAGCATGGTCCACATTCCGAACAGAGATTTACATATAGTTTTGAGGCTTTAGTATTTAAACTAGAATTCATATTGAGTAAAGATAATTTCCTTACATTTTTTATTATTAAATTAAAAGGTGCATATATAAAATTTTATATTACGCACTTAATAAATCCGTTTTTTAAATACTACTGAGAATATTCAGAATTTAGAAACACTAGAAATCTTATGAGTTGACAATTTGAAAGGGGATATAAATTATTTTTGAGAAATATTTCATCACTAGGTTCTATTACCGAGAAGTTCAAACTCCTGATATGAAAAATATAAACATTACACAAAGTACAACAGCTACCTATCAACAATCAACTTCATACGTGTGATTAGGCAATCATATAGTAACATGTCATTGTACTTCGACGTTGATTCAAAAGTGACATTGTGTACGGAGAAAGATTGTAAATTATTGTATGCGTTTCGTAGCGATATCAATCCCCGCCTTCCGGTGCCAGAGAGCATGTAGGCGGGTCCAGCGGACGTGCTTATCTTTTTACCAAGTACTGGAGCTGATTCGATTCCTCTCTCCTGGCAAAGTAATAGGCAATCGACAGTAATGCCAGCGATCATTAACACATGGTGATAATCAGGGTCGAGCACTGCGGTTATCTACAATAGATTTCACATTTTTTTACCATATGCCATTCGAATGTGGGTCGTCTCAACAATAAAGCCAAATGTTAAAAAAATATTTTTCGCAAGGGTTAGTTTTAAGTCAATTACGAGACCTGATAGATTTACAGGTAATTACGGCATTCGACACAGTGAGTTTTGCTGCTCAACAGCAGACATCAATAATATAATAGAATATGTATACAAAGTTTTAAATAAAACTTATGTATTCCTAAACAAATCGATACTTACCAAATGGGTTTCACCGTTTCACATTCAACCATAAATAATAGCCTACTCTAAATAGATTGAAGAAGTTTTCTATAAAATGCATATAGGAATGTGTAAAGAAATATATGTTTTTACTACATTTTCTATAAAAACAAGTCGCATAGTATTAATAATTATATGGATCTCAATCAATAAATGAATTCTTTTAGTATCGAGTACAATAATGGACTATTTGTAAAAGTATGTTAATCATAAATAGATTGGCTAATTAAGTGAAGTCAGTTGATTTATTTTTAATATCTCTCGGTAAAAGAGGTGTGTAATGTAGTCGTTATTATCATTATCAAATTCGTGTTTTTTTTTAAATTTTAATATGTTAAATGCTTCGAGTAAAACTGCTTTGAAATATTGTTTGCTAACAAATGTTTTATACCACTATATTATAATACAACAACGTGATGTGCAATGGAATTGATACGGAACATTATAGATTCCGACATTCTTTTTTCGTTACTTAGATATATTTTTTCTCAGTTAATGTGTATAGTTTGCATGTTTGTCATATCTTTCTTAGTAAAATTGATTTTACATTTTGAAAAAAGATAGGGTTACTAATATTATTTATTAAGTAAAATGTTTCAGTCTATTTACTGTCGATTCAGAGAGGATAAATGCGCTGAAAAAATCTATTAGTATTTCAGTTATTTTCCTAATTCTTAAACATGAGGCTTGCTATTAATATTTTAAATCTTGTACGCTCGTTATAAGCGATCATTACTAAAACTAATCCATTGACGCCCAATTACTTTTGTTTATTAAAGTTGGTAGACGTGATAGCTGAGTGGAGTGTGTACTTCGTCTCATGGGTCAAGTATTCGCTTCCACATTACGCATAAAAATGAAAATTTTAATATGTTTATTTAATAACACGAAAATAACGATAAATGAGTTCAGCGATTATTTGACAAATAATCCATAAAAATAAATCACGACGTTGTGGAAATTTATATTCTCTACTCGCTTCCGAATAGATGTAATAAAAAACGAAGAGCAAATAATGGTTACTTTATTTTTTTCAGGCTTAACATTTATGGAGTTTTTGGTAATTTTAAACATGACATTTTGTGTTTGTTTAGCAATCTCATATTTGTACGATATTTTAGGTTTATTATTTTGATGTTAGTATTAAGTATTGCGATAGTTGTTCGTTTCTGTGTGAACTAAGATCATCAGTTTTCGTTTTGTGTAGTCATTCAGTCAAATCTTATAAAACCGTAGTTAACTGGACCCTAGCTAGAATGATTGTTTAAATTATCATCCGTAGTTAAAAGTTATTTATCGCATTGTGCAGTTAATGGAGTGCAGTGAATCAACAAAGGTGCATTGGTCGCGCACGCGTGGGCGTCACTATGATAACTCACTTCCTTTTTTCAATAAATCTCGTTCATTATTATTTATTATAAAAATGATTCATATAACAAAGAGTCGGCATTTATTGAGATATATAGCGTATTTGATTCGGTAAATAGCATGTTAATTGTATTTATGTTTATTTGAAATGGACATCACCGGATGAAAATCTCAGAAGAAACAATACGCATTTACTAAGGTCTTCACTAAGACTAATGGATACATCATTTAATTCGTTATTGAGTTTGATATCTGTTGCTTACTACATAGATTAATCTTGAGGTGTCAAGACTCAGCTTTATTGTATTGGAAGAACTGAAAAAAAGTATATATAAAGTGAAATGATGTATAAATCACAGGCAATAGTTTTGATTTCGATCGATTAAATACATAATGCATTGTAATCAAATTAAAAGCTAATTTAAATTAAAAAAATGCTACATGAATTATTTGTGGGATTTAAGGGTTGCGAATTTTTAATATTTTAATTGATGCTTTGGATTAACCTTTAACTGACTATGTAAGAATAGTATTTGGTAATCAGCTGTTTTTGGGGAAAATGATTGATTTTTTACGAGAATTAGTTGACATCTTATCACCCGATTTATAAAGAACTCAACCCTTATATGTAAAATATGTGGCAGCAGTATTTGAAAGTGCAGTCTGGCGATAATGTGCGCGTGTACCAACCGGCTATCAGGGTTGATATATTATATATATATATATATAAGTGTAATTGTCATATATTTTTATATAACAATAATACATTATGATAATTTTATTAGTTAAAAGTTCCTAAACTTCCTGTAAGTCCAATTATTATTTTAAAAAGTTAGTGCACATATGATGAATACAAAATCCATACAATAAAATAGTTAAAATTTATTTAAAGTAATTTAGGATAGGTAAACTAAGCACGATAGTAAAATTTCAATTACCATAACACCATATAATTGGTTTCATATTTGGAATTAAAAAAAAGTATTTTTTACAATTCGTCATAAAATGGTTGCATATTATGTAATTTGTTAGATTAGCAGATATTTTCCCTTACCCAATACATGTAAATGTAATTATCTTACATACATTTTGAACATTTTTTACGATATGCAATATAGTATCAATTTATATTATACGTGTATTATCTTGGAAATGAAAATACACACCATGAAGTATAAATATATAATTTTTACTTCGGATGTCACAGGTGTCCTTCTTTAACTTGCCCTATCTCCAAAGGAGGTGAAGTAACTAACTGAAACCAAGATCTAAGACTCTACTGCCTTCCAATTCCGGTCTGAGCTTTCTAAATCTCCATTAGCACTGACAGACAAAACAGAGTCAAAGCGACTGGAGTCAATCGATGCGAAACTTTCCTGGGAGGAAGGAGGTCGGCAAAGTTGCACGGACATTATTACACTTTATGAACGCGAATTGTCCGCTCGGAAAGAAACTTTGATGTCGCGGGCGGCATATTTATTGCACCTGGCAGAGGACACGAGTGAATTCAATTGCGAAAGCTTTCTCTACCTCTTTGATGCATTAAGAACAGTTTATTAAATTACACAGAGAACAGAAAGCCCACGTAGGTGACTTTTATTTAAGTCCACCTAGCC